>JAJONZ010029087.1:0-25670 GCA_029582445.1 Solanum paucissectum | reverse complement strand
TAATCAATTGTGATGATACGAAGATTCTGAAAACAAATAAGTAATTAATGTTGAGTATAAAATGTGAAAAATAATTATCTTTTCTTGTAATGATAAAATTATTAAATAAAAGAAATAAATATATTTTAAAAATAGTTAACAAATAAAATTAAACGAAATGGATAATAATGTAATTTCAACAATAATAAGAAGAGACTGAAACTTATACATAAATCGCATTCGCCGAATGCGTTTTAAGCATTATTTTCTCAGCTCTTTCTATTTCGACATTCAAGAAGGGTTGTTCAAGTTTTCAACGCTATGTCCGTTTTTTAAAAGACAAAAAAATAAAATTGTGGATCGAGAAAAGAAAAATAGGGGAGTGGATTAACAATTTAGAGAATCGAACATTCACCAATAAAGTTAAATTTTAGGTAGCTTACGGAAGGGGTAATAATGTAATTTCAACAATAAATAAGTAGATTTAAGGAGCAGAATGTTTGCAGGTTGATTGAGCCTTTATCCAGGGTCGGGATTGCAAATATTGTTGAGTTGATTGAGTTGCCAGCTGACCATGTTGAGTAGAAGTTAGCTGAAATGATATTAGATAAGAAGTTTGAAGGGACACTGCATCAGGGTGTTGTATGCCTTGTAATTTTTAAAGAGCCTAAGCCAAACACGATTTACCCGGTTACATAAGAAGCCATTTCAAAAATGGAGAAGGTTGTTGACAATCTGGTTAAAAGATGTTCAAAGATAATGGGTTGAGTTTTAGATCCTTCATCTAAGACTTGTATTTCTTGAGCTGCAGGCACAATATATCTGTTTTAAGCTTCAACTTCTTTTCTTGTGTTTTGTGTGTATGATGACATTACTTACAAGTTACATCAAACATACAAGTGTTAACCTTTTCACTCTAAAGTACAAACAAAAGGTTTGGTTATACTATGATGTATGATAGAATTGAGAATATACTTTAGCAGGTAGCATACATCTCTTATTGTGTATTTGAGATTTCTGTTTGGACTTCAAAACTCATTATATTCATTATTCGATGCAAAACATAAATATATATATGAAGTTATAATTTTAAAAATACAACATATTCAATATCAATACCCTTAAATGTCAAATAAGTATGTAAAATTTAAATTCTAGAAGTTTACAATATATATAAAATGACAAAGGTAAAATTTCATTGCGTCCGCTATTTATTATACATAAATATAAACATTACACCATAATAATATGTTTAGTAGAATCTCACAAAACGTGGTTTAAAGTGGATAGTGATCGTCGATTTAAAATATAAAATAGTAAAATCTACGAAGCTGTCAAATAATACATAATAACGAAAGCGAAGAAGTCATGAAAAAATATTATAAAAAATATAACAAATCATTCAGAACTATAACAACGACAAAATAATATGATAATCAAAGTTTAAAAAAACAACAAATTACTACCAGAACATTAAGAAAAAACCTTATAATAAAAAATATAAAAATAATATTTAGCAAATAATAAAAAAAAGTCCCTTTTATTAACACAACCCTCTTCAAGGATTAATTCCTGTACACGGCAGCTGAGATTCCCATCTTTGTTGTGCAGTCGCTCTACTCCCCCAATTTGAACTCTCTCTCGGCGATCTGTTTCTCCGGCGAAGTCTTTCGGTAAGTTTCTTATCTCATCTCTTATGTTTTCTTCTTCCGTTTATTTCACATTCGAAAAACCCTAACCCCTTTTTTGATTGCGAGTTAAAAGCACCAACTTCGATGTGGGTTTTACAATGGTTTTTTTGAATTCTTCATGTTCATTGTGTTGTGATATTGGATATTAAGTTTAATCATAAGGTGAGTTGCCGGAGTCTTCGTCGTTTGTTTAAGAGATCTGTATTAGAGTAATCTTAGCGAGTGTGAATGGAGTGGGTATATTGGGAAATTCATAAGGGAAATTGGATTCGTTCAGGATTGAGGTGTTATTGTTGTTGTTCAATGAAATAACAAGGGAAAAAAAGTGAAAGGGGTGTAAAAGATGGAAACTTTATCACTTTTCAGCAATTGTGGTGTAAAGTTTAGTTAATGGGGTTCAATTTCAAAAATCTCATGAGCTTGTAAATATGATGGCTGCCTATTCAATGGTTTATATCATCATGTTGTGACTTTTAAGCACTTGGGCTTTAATTTCTTTGAGATGCTTGGAGTCTAGAGGTCTACTTGTGGCTTACATTAGGGCTATTAAGGACATGTGTGATGGAGCCAAAACTCGAGTTATGAAAATTTGTAAGGGCAATTCAATTAGTTTAGGATTGAGGATTATTGTTGTTATACTCTTATATAACAAAGGGAAAAAGTGGAAGGGGTGTAAAGATGGAATTTTCATCATTAGGTTTTGACTTTTTAGTAATTGTAGCGTAAGGTTTAGTTAATAGGGTTCATTTCAAGAATCATGAACTCTTAAATATGATGACTGCCTATTCAATGTTTTTATTATCAAATTGTTACTTTTCAGCAGTTGGGTTTTACAATGCTTTGTGTATTGTGTCGGTTAGTGCTGCATATTGAAACTTCAATTTCTACAGCTCTCTAAATGTGTTGCAATTGTTGTTCGGAATTAAGGTTTGGTCATGTTGGTATACTTACATAAAGTCCGAGTCTTGTTAGTTTCTTAAAGGATCTGTATATCCTTGGGGAATGTAGAAACCTCTAGTGTTAGAGAGATATTTCTCGAGTGGAATGAAACTGATCCAAATAGAATGGATATTGAAGATTCATAAGGCCAGTTCTAACTAGTTTAGGATTGAGGAGTTGTTGCTGTTTTCTTACAGAATAAGGATGAAATAGGCTAGAACTGTAAAAGGTGGATTTTTTATTGCCAGATTGTGCTTTATAGCAATTGGGGGTGTAAGGTCTAGTTAATGGGGTTCAATTTCAAGAATTTCATGAATGCTTAAATACGTTGCCTGCCTATTCAACAGTCTTATGAAACCTCGAGTTTTCATCAATGTAGGTAGTCATTGGCCATTTACTCTCCAGAAGCTGTGAAGCTTTTCTGGAGGCTGATGGAATTGTTGATTGTTTTTCGTGTTTAATTTTACTCTGATTTTGTTCAAGTCAGGATGAAGTCCTAGATCAATTTTCTTTTCAAAATATTAATAGACCTACTGCATACTTGTGTCCTTTTATGTTTAGAATGAAGATTGTTGGTGCTTATTAAAATCTTGGCAGTGTGCAAGAATACTAAGGATAGAGTTGTTATATTGCTTTCTGAATGTGTTGGTGTTGTAGCTTTTAAAGGTTCATGCTGGTTTTACATTCGTGTCCAGTGCTTGGTCGGGACTTTGGTTCACAAAAATATCTGTACTGCTTCCATCCCAGCTCAATGGATTTTCTCTCTAAAATTTCATTATCTCCATCAGACTAGCTAACCTTCATTCTGCAAGTTGCTAGGACAATTGAATTGCAGAGGTATAAATACTTGGGAGGAAATTGAGGACAAGGGTACATTTTGATTGACATGCAGTTGCTTACTTCATTCTAAGTTTATGTCTTCCTTCTTTATTCTTTTGTATCAGGACAAAGAAATGAGTTGCTTTTACTTTTAGCTAAATCAATACTTACCTTAGGTCATATATTTTCTATGAGCTTTTTTGCCCTATTAGAGCCTTATAGCTGAAGAGTACTTTTGCACTTGCTTACATATTGGAGAATTTTTGCTTTCTATGTCAAAGTAGCTGGCATAGCTTAATGCAGTTTCTTTATTTTAACGACTCTCACATCTTTAGCGACTAATTGCAAAATAGAACATGTAAAAGACAGCAAGACAAAGTGTCCTAAATGCTTCCTTTGTGCTTGTACATATATAATTTCCTCCTTGTCTAAAAATTGCAGGATTTAAGATCTGCTAGCTGTAACAATGGCGTCTTCATATCTACCTGCAACCACAGATTCACTAGCTCAGGCTTCTGAGGCTACAACCCCATCTGAGGCTATCTCCATTCTCTACCGCATCCTTGAGAACCCTTCATCATCTTCCGAGGCCCTAAGGATCAAAGAGCAGGCAATCTTCAATCTCTCTGACCTCCTAAGTCAAGAGAAGAGGGCTGAGGATCTCCAAAAGCTTCTCGTCCAGTTGCGTCCCTTCTTCTCTTTAATACCCAAGGCAAAAACAGCCAAAATTGTCAATAAAGGAATTGTTGATGCGGTGGCTAAAATACCTGGCACATCTGACCTTCAGATTACACTTTGCAAAGATATAGTGCAGTGGGCCCGTTCGGAGAAACGAACTTTCCTTCGCCAGCGGGTTGAGGCAAAACTTGCAGCTCTTTTGATGGAAAACAAAGAGTATTCTGAAGCATTGACACTCCTTTCAGGGTTGATCAAGGAGGTGAGAAGATTGGATGACAAGCTTCTTCTTGTGGAGATTGACTTGCTGGAGAGCCAGCTCCATTTCTCGTTGAGAAATCTTCCCAAAGCCAAGGCTGCACTTACTGCTGCTCGAACAGCCGCCAATGCTATTTATGTCCCTCCAGCTCAGCAAGGTGCCATTGATTTGCAGAGTGGGATACTCCATGCAGAAGAGAAGGATTATAAAACTGCTTACAGCTATTTCTATGAGGCATTTGAAGCATTTAATGCCCTTGAAAATCCCCAGGCCTTATACAGCCTCAAGTATATGTTGCTATGCAAAATCATGGTCAGCCAGGCTGATGATGTTGCAGGAATAATATCAACCAAGGTTGGATTGAATTACCAGGGGCCAGAAGTTGATGCAATGAAAGCTGTTGCTGATGCTCACTCCAAGCGATCTTTGAAGCTCTTTGAGACTGCTCTTCGCAACTTTAAGGCTCAGCTAGATGAAGATCCTATCGTCCATAGGCACCTCTCTTCGCTCTATGACACTTTAATGGAGCAGAATCTTTGCAGGTTGATCGAGCCTTTCTCAAGAGTCGAGATTGCTCATATTGCTGAGTTGATTGAGTTGCCAGCTGACCATGTTGAGAAGAAGTTATCTCAAATGATATTAGACAAGAAGTTTGCTGGAACTCTGGACCAGGGTGCTGGATGCCTTGTAATTTTTGAGGACCCTAAGCAAGACGCAATTTACCCGGCTACATTGGAAACCATTTCAAATATGGGGAAGGTTGTTGACAGTCTGTTTGTAAGATCTTCAAAGATAGTGGCTTGAGTTTCAGATCCTCCATCTATGACTTGTATTTCCTGAGCTGCAAGCAGATACTGCTTTAAGCTTCAGCGCGTTTTGTTGTGTTTTATGCTTCATTTCTAAATACATTTGAACTTAGTATAAACCTTACATGGCTGGAGTTACCAATGAGCAAGTTCAACTAAATTTCTTAGATGTTTAATGACTTTATTGTTCATCAATGCTATGAGATGTTTGAACTATTTAATTATCAGCTTTCTTTCTTATGGTGACTGTCTTTGTGTTTGTATATCTGTCTTTTAAATTCAACCTTGGTTATTTTTATCTTTTTTTGGTGTTTATGCTTATTGTTTACTTGAATACTGTTACCAACTTTGCTTCTTGTTACCTTTTAGATGACATTAAATAATGTTTACCAACTTTGCTTGAATACTGTTACCAACTTTGCTTCTTGTTACCTTTTAGATGACATTAAATAATGTTTACTTTTCTTATATTTAGTAATTCCTTAATATAGTTACAACTTACATGTTTGAATTTGATCTAAGATTCCAAAACATTTTATTTTTTTTGGTTAGAGGTGCTTTCTAAAAAGTATAATAATAATTGTGCTCATTGATCAATTGAAAAGTACTTTTATCAATATTAAAACTTTTTAGGCTTCTCAAAAAAAAATATTAATTTTTTTGGCTTAGAATTAGAATAATAATAATCTATAACTACTAAAAGGTAATTTTTTTTTATCTAAAAACTTAACCAAATATTTTAAATCTCCACAATAAATATGGAGTATTATTTTTATTTATCAAAAACTTATAATCGAACAGACTATTAAGACACATCAATATATAATTTTATATTCGATGTGATACATTGGATGAAACTATTTTTCTCTTAATTATATAATTTTTCATTTTGAGCTTTTGCGTATGAGTCTTATACGTAAATTTGGATTAATTTGACTTAAATGCGGATATTTTGAGTCTTACACAGTAAATTTGAATTAATTTGACTTGCACAATAAATTTGAATTAATTTGATTTCAATACGAATATCTCAAAATTATTATTTTTAAAATAAAAAATTATTCTCGATTTTCTCTCACTACTAGTAGTCTTCTCGTTTTATTCTCGATTTTCTTGCTAACTCTTTCGGAGGTCTCTCTAGTCATCTTCAGCTATAGATCCACACACAGGTAAACCCTTTCTCTCTCTCTTTTTTGCTTTCACTTCTTCAATTTCACGCATTTTTACATCGATATGTTACAATTATTCACATTTTACGGGAAAAAATGATGTTTTTTGATCAATTCTGGGTACAGCAGTGTGAATATAATTTTTTGTTTATTTTGTAATAATTTTCATAAAAATAAATATAATTGTAATGTAAGAGTTGCTGACATGTTGTTGAGTTGTTTGTAGTCATTAATTTGGAATTTATTTTTTGGTGTTGAATTAATTGTTTGGATCTTCAACATTTTAGTTGCTGATCTAAAAGTTTGAGATATATATGGTATACCATCTAGAGGTATCAGGGTTCAAATCCCAGCAGAGAACACTAGTGATTTCTGGTGGAGGTGGCAGATATTTCGTAGAATTAGTTGAGGTGTGTGTAAGCTGGTCCACACACCATGATTATCTAAAAAAATAAAAAAACGGTATACCATCTTAGGACTTGAAAATTGAGTGTGTTTTTTTGTGGCAGTAGTATGTTGATTGGAGGACTAGACATGGGGTCAACAATAGAGCTGCTCCATTGGTGATCTGTAGGTGGGAAGGCTGCGTATTGTATATCTCTCCTTGTCCCGCCACTATCTAGAGAGCACTTTGTGCGTGTGGTATGCCTCTTTCACTTGTGATAATTGACTTGGTTATATTGATCACATTGCTGAGTGAATTGTTGTTCTTTCACTATGTGGATGTCTTCTTCTTTATTGTCTATCCCAAAAGAATGTCAATTGACTTGGGGAGAAAAACTTGTTTTATTTAGTTGATGGAATTTGAGGAACTGTAGTATGCTTTTTCGTTTTTCTTTTCTCTGTGTGAGTTTTTCTGGCCAAGGAAATGTGTGAAAGTAATTCAAATGCTTATTTGTATTGCTTTTCTACTTTTGGCAAGCAGTGTAATCATATTTACTCCCTCCATTACTTTTTACTTGTCCCTTATACTAAAAATAGATCTACTATTGACTTGTCCATTTTAGCTAATCAAGAGAGATTTATTACTTTCTTTCAATATTACACTTATCATTAAGTAACTATAAAGTACTAGTAGTCAAACTTAGATTTTCAAAGCATAATTAATAAGTGTAATTTAGTATAACAAATTATGCCTAGTAAATAGAGATTGAGGGAGTAAGTAGGGTAGTGAAGACATACACTGCCTAATGAGTAGCTATGTGCATGAAGTTTCCATTTGCCTAGTTGTACCCGTGTCAAACAAGAATGACGGGTGTTTTATTTTGATTAGATTGCTCAAAATATACACTAATTACCTACTGATAATTGGATCATATTCCAATGCCAGATTCATACCCAAATTCAAAATTCACAAACCAGTCCCTGAAAAGTAAGTGAGTGGTCTGTTGTCGTTTGGGACTCTGACAGCCATTACTATAGAAAATTAAGAAATTTTCTACTTGTGAGTTGTGACAGGAGCCAGCGACATAGGTAGAATGCACTTACAATAATGTGATGTTTACTTGCTGGGGTTAGAGAGCTGAAAACTTTCTGATTTTATGCATGTGCACCAATTTAATCATCCTTTTTTCTAGGAGTCTTTGGAAAGGAGAAATGGGCAATAACCAAATTAGGTATTGTGTCTCAGGGTCTAGATGACACACATACTTATTAATCACATTTTATTAGCATATTGTGGGAATCTGGTAGCAACATCAGACCGTTTATCTTCATTCTCTCCATCTGCCAGAGGGAGATTCCTTTTTATTTTTACTACTCCGAGCTTCCTGTTGTTAGGTATCATAATTGACAGTAGCAAGATATAACTTTGTGATAGTGCCAGTGCTCATTTGCTGCATAGTATTTGGCACAGGGATGACATGTGAGCAGAGTGAGGGGAAATGGGGTGTGGTGGCGGTAAAGCAAATGTGGGACTAAGATGTAGTTGCAATGGTATCCATAGATTACGCTGCAGTGTATGATGTTGCTAAGTTTCAATCTTTTGACCAAATAATTTTTGGATTGAAAGGGATCAGTTATCTGTACCGCTAGTCCGCTACTATTATTTTATTTCCTGCTATTAAAGATAGTACAAAAGCAGACTTTGTTTTTAGTCTATTCCTTTTACCTTTGAGAGCTCTGTGAACAATTACATGGCTTTTATATTGTAAAATATCCAGGATGCATTTGGGACCTCATTACTCTTTCTGAGAAGTTAATAGATATATAATATAACTGCATTCTATTTTACTGTTGTTCTTTGCAGACCACAAAGACGGCCTTTTAGAACAACCCTGTGAAGCGCGTCCTTGACTACAAATCCAGAATACAATCCAATTGCACATTTTTTCGAAATGGGGCGTTTAAGGCCACAATCTAGTATCAAGGCAATTGAAGAGGAACCAGAAGATTGTGAGACAACCTCTTCCAACAAAACTGCTATAGCTTGTATGATTAACTCTGAAGTAAGTGCTGTTTTAGCAGTCATGAGAAGAAATGTTAGGTGGGGTGGTCGTTATGTTTCAGGAGATGATCAGCTAGAACACTCTCTAATCCAGTCTCTTAAGACATTGCGTAAGCAGATATTTTCGTGGCAGCATTCGGGGCAAACCATCAGTCCGGCCTTATATCTCCAGCCATTTCTGGATGTTATTCGGTCTGATGAAACTGGGGCACCAATCACTGGTGTTGCATTGTCTTCTGTTTTCAAGATTTTGACCCTTGATATTCTTGATCTTGATGCTGTCAATATTGAAGATGCAATGCACTCTGTTGTGGATGCTGTGACTAGTTGCAGATTTGAGGTGACAGATCCTGCATCAGAAGAAGTTGTATTGATGAAGATACTTCAAGTTCTTTTGGCATGCATGAGAAGTAAAACATCAGTTGTGTTGAGTAACCAGCATGTTTGCACCATTGTCAACACATGCTTCAGAGTAGTTCATCAAGCTGGAGCTAAAAGTGAGGTCTTACAGCGGATAGCACGTCACACCATGCATGAACTTGTGAGATGTATTTTTGCACACCTTCCGGAAGTTGACAACACACAACAGTCCATAGTTAGACAGCACGGTTCCTCCAAAAACGAGGTACAGGTGCACCTTTATTTTTAATCTCTGAAAGTTATCCTTTGCTTCAGTCTCTAACATTATAGGTCCCAGCTATTGACGTGGCAAGCTAACAAACTGTCCATAATCTCCAGTCCTTGGACCCAAAAATTAATAAAAAATGTGAATAACATACTATATCTAATAGTGGTAGAATTTTTCTCATGAAGGGGTGATTGAGTGGTTGAGGCATAGGAGTAAAAGTTCGGAGATCCCAGGTCTGGGTTCCAGCTAAAATACTCAATTGTGAGTGATCTGCTCCAGCCCTAGTGGATAGGTTTGTCCAGTACCTGTGCTTGTGATATATAGTAAGTTATCTATTGGATAAATCAAGGTGAGCGCAAGCTTAGTCCAAACGCCACCATCATTAGAAAAAAAGGAATCTTCTCATGGACCAATCTTGCCTTATGGGCATCATTCGATAAGCAAAGAAAACGGGAGCATGTCTTTTATGTTGGCTAAGTTCATCCTTTAATTAAACTTCGCCTTTGCATTTTGTCCACACATGCATTTTTTTTCAGCACAGAGATGTCCAACTGGATTAAATAGAGCCTGGATGCGGTACATTATATCTGATCTTTTTGGTCAGCAGTCTAGAATCTAGATTGATCTAGTACTTCTTGTGCATTCATCTTTTGCCTTTTGTTCTCTTATTCTTCTACCGTATATGTTTGAAGCATTATATGTTAATTTCTTCTTACATAGGTTGCTGGTATTGATAACGAGTACAGTTTGAGTAGCAAGTCGGAGAATGGGAGTGGTCCTTCTGAATATGATAGTCTACCACCTTCTGGAGGTTTCACTTCTGCTTCAACAGGTCTGCTTAGCAGTGTTACAGAAGAAGGCATGGTCATGGGTGACAACGGGAAGGATAGTGTTCCTTATGACCTACATTTAATGACTGAACCATATGGAGTCCCATGCATGGTTGAGATATTTCACTTCTTGTGCTCTTTGTTGAATGTTGTAGAACATGTAGGGATGGGTCCTAGGGCAAATACTATGGCATTCGATGAAGATGTTCCTCTATTTGCCCTTGGTTTGATCAACTCATCCATTGAACTGGGAGGCCCTGCTATTTGCAGTCACCCCAGATTGTTGAGTTTGGTCCAGGATGAATTATTCCGTAATCTAATGCAGTTTGGTTTGTCAATGAGTCCATTGATTCTTTCAATGGTCTGCAGTATCATTCTAAATCTGTATCAGCACTTGCGAACTGAACTGAAACTACAGCTTGAGGCTTTCTTTTCCTGTGTGGTCCTGAGACTTGCACAAAGCCGTTATGGGGCTTCATACCAGCAGCAGGAAGTAGCAATGGAGGCTCTTGTTGATTTTTGCAGGCAAAAATCCTTCATGGTAGAAATGTATGCAAATTTAGATTGTGATATCACCTGCAGTAACATTTTTGAAGAACTTGCAACTTTATTATCTAAGAGTGCATTCCCGGTGAACTCTCCATTGTCTTCCATGCACATTCTTGCTTTGGATGGTCTGATTGCTGTTATCCAGGGAATGGCTGAGAGGATAGGCAATGGATCCTATAGTTCAGAATACACTCCAATAAATCTAGAGGAATATAGTCCATTCTGGATGGTCAAGTGTGAGAACTATAGCGACCCTGATCATTGGGTACCATTTGTACGTCGACGGAAGTACATCAAGAGAAGGTTAATGATTGGAGCTGATCACTTTAATAGGGACCCAAAGAAAGGTCTAGAGTTTCTTCAAGGAACACATCTATTGCCGGAAAAACTTGATCCCCAGAGTGTGGCTTGCTTTTTCAGGTTCACAGCTGGGTTAGATAAGAATCTCGTTGGGGATTTTCTTGGAAATCATGATGAATTTTGTGTTCAGGTGCTTCATGAGTTTGCTGGAACATTTGATTTCCAAGACATGAACCTAGATACTGCATTGAGGCTGTTTTTGGAAACTTTCCGACTGCCTGGGGAATCTCAAAAGATAGCAAGGGTGCTTGAGGCATTTTCAGAGAGATACTATGAGCAATCTCCACAGATTCTAGCTAATAAAGATGCTGCTCTGTTGTTATCATATTCAATAATAATGCTCAACACTGACCAGCACAATGTTCAGGTAAAGAAGAAGATGACAGAGGAGGATTTCATCCGTAACAATCGGCACATTAATGGAGGTAATGATCTTCCTCGTGAATTTCTATCTGAATTGTACCACTCAATCTGCAACAATGAGATCCGGACAACACCAGAACAAGGTGCTGGTTTTGCTGAAATGAACCCAAGCCGTTGGATTGATTTGATGCACAAATCTAAAAAAACTCCTCCATACATCATGTGTGATTCTAAAGCCTACCTTGATCATGATATGTTCGCAATAATGTCGGGCCCTACTATTGCTGCTATCTCTGTGGTGTTTGATCATGCTGAACATGAGGATGTCTACCAAACCTGTATAGATGGTTTCTTGGCTGTTGCAAAGATTTCGGCGTGCCATCATCTTGAAGATGTTTTGGATGATCTAGTGGTATCTCTATGTAAGTTCACAACCCTGTTGAATCCCTCATTGGTGGAGGAACCTGTTTTAGCCTTTGGCGATGATGCAAAAGCAAGAAAGGCAACTGTTACAGTTTTCACTGTTGCAAACAAATGTGGTGATTTCATCCGTACTGGCTGGAGAAATATCTTGGATTGCATCTTAAGACTGCACAAGCTTGGTCTTCTTCCTGCTCGTGTAGCCAGTGATGCAGCTGATGACTCAGAGGCATCTTCTGATCCAGGACATGGGAAACCCCTCCCTAATTCATTGTCTGCTGCTCATATGCAATCCTTAGGTACTCCCAGAAGATCTTCAGGACTTATGGGACGATTTAGTCAACTCCTATCTATAGATACAGAAGAGCCTAGGTCTCAACCTACTGAGCAACAACTTGCGGCTCATCAGCGCACACTGCAGACAATTCAGAAGTGTCAAATTGATACCATCTTCACAGAAAGTAAGTTTCTCCTAGCTGATTCTTTGTTGCAGTTGGCAAGGGCCCTCATATGGGCTGCTGGGAGACCTCAGAAAGGTAGTAGTTCCCCGGAGGATGAAGATACTGCAGTGTTCTGCTTGGAATTGCTGATTGCAATCACTTTGAACAATAGAGATAGAATAGCACTTCTTTGGCAGGGAGTTTATGAACATATTGCTCATATTGTACACTCAACAATTATGCCTTGTGCTCTAATTGAGAAAGCTGTTTTTGGACTACTACGCATCTGCCAGAGGCTGCTTCCTTATAAAGAGAATTTAGCAGATGACCTTCTCAGATCATTACAACTTGTAACCAAGCTTGATGCCCGGGTAACTGATGCATATTGCGAACAAATTACACAGGAAGTCAGTCGGCTGGTTAGAGCAAATGCTTCACATATCCGATCTCAAACGGGATGGCGAACTATTACTCAGTTACTTTCTATAACAGCTAGACATCCAGAAGCTTCGGAAGCAGGATTTGATGTCCTAGGTTTCATCATGTCTGATGGATCCCATTTGTCTCCGGCTAATTTTGTTCTTTGCATTGATGCAGCAAGAAATTTTGCAGAGTCTCGTGTTGGACCAGCCGATAGACCTACTCGTGCGGTGGATCTTATGGCAGGTTCTGCTGCTTGTTTAGCATGCTGGTCTAAAGATACCAGGGAAGCGATGGCAGAGGCAGAAGCTTTGAAGCTGTCTCAGGATATAGGGGAAATGTGGCTGAGGCTTGTACAGGGTCTGAGGAAAGTTTGTCTGGATCAGAGAGAAGTTAGGAATCATGCTCTTTCATCCCTACAAATGTGCTTAACAGGAGTAGATGAAATGTACCTTTCACATGGTCTCTGGTTGCAGTGCTTTGATATTGTCATTTTCACAATGCTGGACGACTTGATTGAGCTCACATCACAGAAAGATTATAGAAACATGGAAGAGACACTTATTCTTGCCTTGAAGCTGTTAACTAAGGTGTTTTTACAGTTGCTTCATGAGCTATCTCAATTGACCACCTTCTGTAAACTCTGGCTTGGAGTCCTCAACCGGATGGAGAAATACATGAAGGTGAAGGTCAGAGGTAAGAAGAGTGAAAAACTTCAGGAGCTAGTCCCTGAACTTCTTAAGAACACCTTGGTTGTAATGAAATCTAAGGGGGTACTCGTTCAGAGGAGTGCTCTCGGTGGAGATAGCTTGTGGGAACTGACATGGTTGCATGTGAATAACATTGTTCCTTCTCTGCAAGCTGAGGTTTTCCCTGAGAATGAGTCAGGGCATGTAGAGTCTGACCAGACAGACGTAGGAGGAACTGCGTATGATGTTACTGATCAGAGTTGAGAAACTACGGAAGCTCATCACTGAATCTGTTAGATGAGAGTTAAATTTCTGTCCAAATTTAGGTAAGAATTTGCATATTTTTCCCATGATATAAAACACATAGAGATAACCATCTGCTCACTTTCTCTCTGAGAAATTCGAACATGATCTTTCTCTGATATTGTATTAGATTTGTGCATATTGTACAGAATGTAGAGTTCTAACCTAGTTTTTACCCTGCAGTAGTGTGTTGAGACTTATTGCACAAGATTGCCTTGGACTCTTTGAAACATTAGTGCATACCGTTTGTGTAATTCTGGTCATGGAGAGTGTTTTCTCTGCACAATTTGAAAAATTGCAATGTTTATTACAATATTGAGTTAGCAAATTAGTTTCTATAACAGCATTTGCAATAACAGTACAAGTTTCTTAAAACCAATTTTTAATGGACAAATGTAGACCTTAGTTTTACCTTTTGGTTAGAGAGGGTATTTTCAATAGGTTTTTAACTATAAAAAAGTAATCAAAATAGGATTAAAGGGAGATAACGACGACAAAATAATATGCGAATACCAAATAATATAACTCAATAAAAAGAAAACGAGTAGACGATACTAGTCCCCTTCCTCTTCCACATAAATATACTCAGTTACGTACCATCCTTTTAAACCAAATAAAAAAAGTACTATCTTTTCTCTTCGTCCCTCACTTCTATTTATTGGATTAAAAAGTCTTTAACTTATTAAAAATAGCACAAAAATATCTTTCTTCCCCTTATGGATCAAATTTTCTATTAGTTTGGGGAAATATGTGAGTATTCAAAAGCTAAAGGGCTTTCTAAGAGAAAAGACAAACTTAAATTTTTTTCAAGTCCCTGTTTTTTATGAAAAATAAACTGTGACTACTCATATTTCTCTCCCTGCCCGTTTCTCCTTAACAAAGCTCTGATCCGAGTCCACTCAGTTTTAGCTCGTCAGTGACTCAACGTACATCGCCGTCTCCGATCATACGTAAGCCGTACGTTTTCATTACTGGTATATATCCTACTTATACGTGTATCTACTTGATTGTGTTTGGTAGATCGATTTTTTATTTTTATTTTCATTTCGTTTTGGTTTCTCAAAAACTTAGCTGAACTTGATTCAATCGTTTGATTTGATTTGTATTTACAGGTTGAATTTTGTTTGGGCGGAGATTTTGAGGGAAGATGAGTGAAGTATTTGAGGGATATGAGAGGCAGTACTGTGAACTTTCTGTCAATTTGTCTCGGAAATGCAATTCTGCTAATCTATTGGCTGACGGAGGTAACTGATTCACTTGATTTTTTAATATCTTTTTTTAAAAACTTTATATAGCTTTTGTGGATCAATGCGGAAATGTGAATTATAGGATTTTCAGCCAAGAGTGTGTCCTAGTGGTCAATGATCGGGTTGAGAGTTGCTAGGTACTTGTGCTTGTGGGAAGTAGCAGGTACCTGAGATGTCCCAGACACCACTATTATAAAAATATATATGGATTTTGGGGATATATGCAAACTAAGCTAATAGACATGCCCAATTAGTTAGGATTAGGGCTTTTAGTTCTTGTACTCTTGCATCATTCTTTTAAGACTGGTGAAAGAATTGCATGTCAAAGCAGGGATAAGTGTGAGATTTAGAGAAGCGTTAGCAGTTTGGCAGAACTCTTAATTTACTTTAAAAGACCAATTATTTTCCCGTATTGGAATTGATATAAGCCCATATAGAGTGGAATAGTTATAGATGATTCATATATCCGATTCCAACTAGTCTGGGATTAAGAAGTAGAAGTAGTTCTTTGATTGATTAATTGACTTTATGTAAATTCCGAGTTTTTATCGATGTGAACTTATTGCTTCTGATGTTCTCCACTAAGTCTGGTTAGAGCCTTTTATGTTAGTGTACATACAAGTGTGAGATTTTAAGTGTCCTTTGGTTGGAGAACCCTTATATGCCTTAACTGACAAATTATTTTCCATTACTGAAATAAAATGGATTTGTACAGAGCTGAATATATAATGATGATACATATAGCTGACCTCAACTAGTGTGGGATGGAGATGTAGTTTTTGTTTATTGAGTTGTCTCTATACACATCAAGCAAACAAACAAACAATTCACCCTTTTTAGTGTACCTGTCCATTAAAGCATTCTTTTTTCTGGTGTTGCTACGTATTAGTTTTTTGCTGTAAAAAAGATTTTCTTCCTAAAATCCCTGAAGTCACTTCAACTTTCAAGATTGGGTTGGTATTCCAATAGGGAAGAGGTGTAAGCATGGCAAGTTGTGAAGTCAGGCCATACTAAAGATAATTAAAACATTTAGGAAAGGAGAGAATTGAAGGAACAAGTAGAAATAAGAATGAAAGACTGTTCAATTCTGATTTCTATGTTAGTATGTATTTTTGCTAATTTATTTAGGTTATACTACTTGAACAAACAACAAAACAAGCGTCTGATTTTCCTTTTCTGTGTTAAGGGTTTGGTAAGTTGTTAAATGTCTTCTGTTATGCTTCTGATGGATTATGACTATAACTTTACAACTGTAATGAGCAGAGCCGAAAAAGCAACAGATTTCCGAACTCAAAGTGGGATTGGATGATGCAGATGTGTTGGTAAGTTATTGACTTTTAAATTTATTCCTTTTCGAAAAGATTTCTTTTTTTAGAAGTGATGATAAGTGATGATCTATGCTTAGATACGGAAAATGGATCTTGAGGCAAGAAGTTTGCAACCGAGTTTAAAAGCAACTTTACTTGCTAAACTGAGGGAATACAAATCAGACCTGAATAAGTTGAAGAAAGAAGTGAATAAACTAACCTTGACTAGTGCTAATCAAGCTGCCCATGATTTAGAGTCTGGAATGATGGATCCACATGCTGTATGTATACTAAAATTTTCCTTCTCCTTCGTTTTTTCTTCTTCTCCTTATATTTTCGTTTGAGGATTCCACTATGTCATACATGTTTTCATATAATTTGACTTTGGGGATGTATTAGCATTTGCCATAGTAAAGTTGTGTGGTCTCAAGGTTATATAAATTTCACTTGAATGATATGTTACCATCCATTGTACGCAAATTTCTTTGGGAGAAGCTAATTGTGGTCTTACATATAATGTTCATGCTTGGTTGGTGATATCAAAGTTTGTCAAATCAATCGAAGATCAGAATTTGCATGACATATAAATCTGCTACTTATCTAAGAGGAACTGATTAGGTTCACTTACATTGCCATCTGTGATCTGTCCATTGGTTTTTCTCATACTGTTAGTGGCCTTTGTTGGTCAAGCCCCGACATAAATTGATGAAACGCCACGGTGCCAAGCAAAGAAAAGGTTCAGCATATATTACCTGCTGACCACTTCAGTTCCTTCTCTCTCTTTCTTACACGAGATAGTTGAAAGCATTGATGTTCAGCACGGCTAAAGGACAAGTCGGCTAATGTTTGGTTGGTTTTTCAAAAAATTGACTGTAGGCATAACATATTATCTTAATCCAAATATGTGTGTAGTGTAATTCATCTTTACATTTCCTGGCTTTACCTGTAAAGAGCCATAATATGATTTTATAGGCTTCTGCAAATCAAAGGGAACGCTTAGCAATGTCAACAGAGAGGCTCGATCAGTCAAGTGACAGAATCAGGGAGAGCCGAAGGATTGCCCTAGAGACTGAAGACGTTGGTGTGTCAATTCTAGGGGATTTGCACCAACAGCGTGAAACACTGCTACATTCACATAATAAGGTATGAGTCCATTTGAAATTTTCTTTCTGGTTTCTAGTAGCCCTTGTATTTCCTCCGTGACCTCTATTTGAGTTAATTCAACTGTTCTGGTTAGTGTGGCTCCCTGAGCGGCTATGTTTATTAATTGTCTTTTATCTTTTTTACAGCTTCATGGTGTGGATGATGCCATTGACAAGAGCAAGAAGATCTTGACTTCGATGTCTAGAAGAATTAGCCGAAACAAGTGGATTATGGGTTCTGTGATTGGAGCTCTTATCCTGGCAATCATTATTATTCTGTATTTCAAGCTTTTCCACCATTGAGTACCCATGTAATTCATTGGGAGTTTGGATGTAAATCTGGTTTGTTACCATGTATCTGGCTTGTATGCTATACGGGTTCCCACTTTCAGCTGCATTCTAGTGTATATCCTAAATGAAACCATCTGATACTTTATGGGAAAATAAGCACTTGATTGTCACAAAAATGCTCCCATTCTCTCTTTTCCCCTTTCTACCTGGTATTTTGTACAGTTGCCTGCTGCCTCTCTTAGTTGATTGTCAGTGTCATATCAGTTTGATAATGTATCATGCATTAGAAAGAAGCCTGATGCACAAAGCATCTACAATCGGCTGGTCTTATGAAAGGTTGCACCTCTGAAGCAGCCTATGTTGCAATCATGCAGGATCTCAAACGTATTATGTAGGTAGCCTAGATGATGCAAGCTCGTTGGCTTGAGTTTTGAAAACAACTTTGGACAAGAGTCTTTGTAACAATTTCTGATTTTCTAGTCCGAACTTTGAACAAACAGGTTCATAAAGGTGTCACCAAAAGGCCGAAGTGTGTTACGTGAGGGAATAGGAGATGAGAATAGGTCAAAACTTATTGCGTTACGCCTAGACTAAAAAAATTTGGTTGAATTATATGTGTATATTTTTGAGATTTAAATTACTACTTCCTTTGTTTCAATTTGTTTTTCTAACTTTCATTTTTTATCTTTTTGATATATGTTACTTGAGTCAATGAACTACGACAATATTTCTTCCTTTACAAAGGTAGATAAAGCTGAATACACACTATCCTTCCAAGATCTCTCGTGCAACAAAGTATTTTATTTATTTTAACAAAAATTCCAAAATGTTGAATCACAAAAATCTGGAAAACAGAAAACTCCAAAGAAGATTCACAAAAACTCTCCAGCTGCCTACACACAACAAACTCCTATTTTTCTTCTCTTCTCTTCCAACTACCTTCCCCATTTCCATTTTTTCCTCTTACACACTAGACAATTCTCTGTTTCTCTCAATGGATTCTCTATCATCAGTTTCTCCGTCAATCGTTCTTCCTTCTGGGAAGCTTATCCGTCACCACAATCACCGGCGGCGAATCTCCGTTTTCTCTTCTCACGCCAAGCTCAAAGGTTTTCCTCGATTCCGGATTTCAATTTTCAATGGAAGTAGTGGTAGAACGAGGTCTATCTCTGTTTGTTGCAAATTGAGTACTAGCGGAGGAGATGAGGAGAAAGAAGAAGAAGAGGAAAGTTTGAGGAGAGATGATGAAGTGGAAAGAGCGCTTCGTATGGATGGGACTATTCCAGGAACTCCTAACGAATTTGTAGAGCAAGTGTCTTCTCGTGCCTATGACATGCGTAGACATCTTCAACAGAGTTTCGACAGCAGCAGCTATGATGGTGAATTTCATTTCTCTAGTCTAATCCAGTTTCTCTTACGTTTTTTTCCATTTCGTTTTACTTAATTATGCAGCTGCCAAAAATATTACTCTATCAGAACCGCTATCTATTTTCTGATGTTCAATAAGTGTGCAAAACCCTCAGCATATAAATTTTTAAAGAATTAGTATTTGTTAATTATCGGAATTTGGAGTATTATACTTAAAATTTATATTAGTTAAACAATATTTTCATTGAAAAACTATATTCAGTAAACTTCTTTTGCATAGAAATGATCTTTTCTGTTTGTAATTTTTCATTATGATGGACTTGTGATGAAGTAGTTTGCTCAAGTACATAAAAAAATCGATCTTTTCCTTAACAACGTACTTGTAGGTCTGCTAGTACGACTATGTGCCAAAATGTTTGGCGATTTCAGGATGCCGTATTAATGCTAGCTAATAGAAATCTTTCCTGCTACACGCAAAACATATAATGTAGGTCTTAGAGCAGACAAATCATAGAATAAAACAGAAGGTTATATTAGTAGCCAGGGGTCCATATCATAACCAAAGAACATGAGCGGAAGAAGCTAGCTGTAGCGTATGCATTTTGAACATTTCTCTTTCAAAGTGTCAAGAAGTCATTACTTGTTGATCTTTTGCTGCAGTGCTGGAGGCTAACCCTTGGAGAGAAACACCTAAACCTGTATATGTGCTGACCCAGAGAGAGAACCAGCTGTGTACAA
Source organism: Solanum paucissectum (assembly GCA_029582445.1). Lineage (NCBI taxonomy): Eukaryota > Viridiplantae > Streptophyta > Magnoliopsida > Solanales > Solanaceae > Solanum > Solanum paucissectum. The sequence continues at coordinate 5,792 of JAJONZ010029087.1, read as the reverse complement.
TGAAGACCCGGAGAAACCGAAGGTGTGTTTATTTCTTTTAACTTAAGTGAGTATTATAATTGTATTGGCTGAGATTCTTTTCCTCTTGCAGTGAGGTTGAAAGAGAGCTTGGGATGTTGTTCTCCAAAGGAGGAAAATGGAAAAATCGTGCAAAGCAGCCAGAAGCTGACACGAGATTTCAGATGCTTGTTGAGGATATCACAGAGGGAGTACTTGTAAGTATTTGTGTTGATTTCCTCTTTCAGTTTTCTATTTCATGACACTCTTGAGTTTTCTTACATATTTCTGTAAGATCTAGAGCACGGGAGATCCTGAAGCATCTTGAAGCGTTACTATGTGTAGATATATTACATCCTTAGAGTATGATATGTCTGAGACTATGGCCAAATATGAGCTTTATCTTAGATTTTTTTTTTGAAAAAATTTATTTATCTGCACTAGTGTGTTCAAGAAATAACATTGTAGACTAGAGCTTCAAATTAGTTGATTGTTAGGTGATTAGACATCCTCCTACATATGCTGACCACTGACTGATGATTGAGACAGTTCTCTTTCTGTAAATTGTCCATATGCAATTCAAGATATCACATGGAGGATCAAAATTTCTAGAGAAAGAAATTGGGGAAGGAAAGAATAAGATTGAAAAGTTGTGTTCCTTGAGAATATTTGTCTTGTTACATGAGGTCTTGATATTTCACATGTATGGAAGTTGTTGACTCTAGTATGCCACATGAAATGATTCAAATAAGTTCTGGAAGCCATAGTTTTACAGGTGAATTCAAGTATTCAACAACTGATCATTCTATTTAGAGAAATCAGTTTTTGTTCTTCAATTTATTGATGTGTGTATGTTTGTGATCTTATGAAAGGAAGAGTAGATAGATAATGTAACAACCATCTCAGAGCTAAAGCTCTATATGCTTGCAACTCTGATGAATAGAATGCCAAGACTCAGCACTCCCTTCAACCTAAAGAAAAGGAATCAAAAAATAATTGTGCTTCTATATTTTATACTGCTTGTACAAAATTTTACTGAAGTTAAATTGCTGGTTTTATTTGAAACCTTTGAAAGAGATGGAATGGTGTTTACTTTGTCAAAGTTTTTGGTCTGGTGAGTGGTTATTGAAGATGGAAAGTGGGCAGTCCTGTCGTTGGAATATGCATTTTTCTATGTAGACATGTTATTGCTTTTCACTTTCCCCAGGACTCATGTCATCCCAATGGAGGACTGCTCGTCTGTCGTATATAGAATGTCTGGATTACCAAATTCACCTTTCCAAAAAGCAAATCACACCTTTGTTTTATATCAGAAACAGTGGCGGAGCCAGGATTCACTAATGGGGTTCAAAATATGAAGAAGTAAACACACGAAGAAGCCAAGGGGATTCAATATCTATTATATATACATAAAAAGTAATTTTAATCTTGTCTATACAATATAATTTTCCACATAAGAGGGTTCGGATGAAGCCCTTGCTCCTACGTGGCTCCGCCCTGATCAGAAAGTGTTCTTAGCATCTTCATCCAGAAATGCTAGAATTTTGGTTTTCCATCATCTTGCCAGCTCCAGTTTTTATTCTCCATTAACTTGACATTCCTACTAAATAAAGGCTTTGTCATTTTGCGGCAGATAGATTTTGTTGGCTTTCCTGTTCTAACTTTTCTTTTTTTTTAATATTTGAGAGCACATTATTGCCCTTTTTAGTAACTACTTAATAGACATATACTATAGGTAGACTATGTGAAAGGGAATAAGTGGCCAGAAGAGTGAGCATGTTAATCATTCATACTGTGATTTTCATTCATAGATAACGTAGGTAGTTTACCTTTCTGAGTTTTTTGGCTTAGATCAAATGAAGCTATTTTTTCGGAATTTCTTGTTCAACTGAAAACTAGATTGAGCGAAATTCTTCTGCAACCTAATATGTTAAACTCTATGAAGGTATTTGAGGATGAAAATGAGGCTGCAAAATACTGTGACTTGCTTCAAGGAGGTGGTCAAGGCTGTGAAGGTGTTGCAGAAATAGAAGCTTCATCAGTAAGAAAAAAAGCAACAGAGCTACTTTCAGGCGTGAGTTAATTTTCTAGTCGTCCTAATTGCAACTTGAACCTTCTGTAGGTATTTGATCTATGCCGGAAGATGAGGGCACTGGCAGTTCTATTTCGTCGGGGCAGAACACCTCCGTTGCCCGAAAGCCTCAAGCTAAACTTAAGGGCACGCAAGCGCTCACTTGAAGACCAAGAGAACGTAATGTAACGTTGCTATGTTTGAGCTGAGTACAGGTGATCTCCTTTGTCTAGTATGCAAAAACATATTGGACACAGTAAATCAGTAATATAATTCTTCTCTGTGCAGCTATTTTAGTCTGCGATAGATCTGACATGTATATAATAGTGCCACATAATTCTGATGATTAATGTATATAAAAGATTCTCAACTCAACTGTATTCTTACCCTAAACATCGTCAACAACATACCCAATGTAAAACAACAAGTGGGGTCTAGGGAGAGTGGTATGTACGCATACCTTACCCCAACCTTTAATAGATTCTCGTCTCAAGTAGCTAAGCGAAGGGAATACTAATGAAGAAGTCATGATGAAAATACTGGAAAAAATAACTGTAGCACAACAAATAATATGAAAATTGAAACAAAGTAGCAAGTATTAATACAACTGAAGAATGTTGATAAGGAAAACTATACAGCAGTCGTCTACCTACTACTATGATCCTCACCCTTCATATCACATTGTTTTATCTAGAGGATCGAGTCGTATCCTCGGTAATGTGCAAGTGTGTTTTGTCCTGCCTAATCACCTCGTTCTATTACTTTTTTAACCTACTTTTACTTCTCCTCAGGCCCACTTTGGCCAACCTATCACATCTGCTCATTATTGCATCAGTGCCTTCCCTCGTCCAGTTCCACTTTGTCCCGAATTTCTTCTCAACATCCTCATTTTGCTATCTTCATACTCGGAACGTGCAAGTTGTTAACGGGCCAAAATAGATCTTAGCTGCAATCCTGTAATTGCTTTTAAAAACTTGTTTTTATTTTTAAGAAATAGATTACACTCATGTTGTCTCAGATTGACAGTTATTGAGTTCATATTCACTATTTGTTGATGTAATTTTTAGGCATAAATTTATACTCCATATGAAAAGTAGTAGATTGAGATAAATCCACTATAACTATATGTCCGGAAATCTACATATATATGATCCGGGCAAAATAACATGATGTGGTAGGTTGGCATAATAAATTCAAAAATTGAAGAATGAAGCCCTAATATTTGACTTGGATGCATAATTCTGAATATCTGGAGGATCTCCTCATTGCTGACTTAACTTTGCATGTTCTATGGGATCCTCATTTCAAGCAAATTGAACGTGTCTCTCTATAAATGGAAACACATTAACATATATAACTCATTTTCTAATTTTGATAAGGTCCAGCTTATTCAACATATGAATCCGTGAAATAATTATGTTTACGCCAAAATCATAAAATGATAGGCTCCTTCTTCTGAGCTGCAGATTAAATAGTGAAACATACATACATATATATATACTAGTAAAAGATAGCCCGTGCTGTGCACGGGCCCAATAATATATGTAAAATATTTAAGATATTTTTTTCTATCATAAAAAATTTCATAAATTAGTTGGTTCAAATTTTTTAAACATATTATCCAAAAACGTTTAAATGTATTATCCAAAAATATTTTTTGTATCATGTGTTTATAAATTATTCTCTCTAACATGTGTTAAAACTGTATTATAAATATATTATAAGTGTATGATAAACGTATTATCCATAAATAAAAATTTATATCATATGCGTTTATAAACTATTCTCTCTAACATGTATTAAAATTGTATTATAAGTGTCCAGTGAAAAAGAATATAAATTGCTATCAATCATAAATATTTTCTTAATAGAGGATATCTATGCAAGTTTTCCTTTATAATATGTGGATAATATTTATATTTGAATATAATGCTATTTTAAAAGTGAGCTAACAAACAAACTATAAGTTATTTTTTAAATTCGAAATATAACGTAAAATTAGTTTTGAATTTTCAAATAAAATCAATTACTCCCTTTGTTTCAATTTATGTGACACATTTCGCTTTCTAAGAGTCAAACAATTAAGTTTGATCGAGAATTTGCGCATGACATCTTCAATTTTTTTAAATGAAATTTATATATTTATAAACTACATAAAAAGTACTATAAGTTACAATAATCGATAATCGGAAAACTTTAAAAATGTATGAAAAATTTATGGTCAAAGATAGACTTATTTAAATTTTAAAATTCAAAATAAACTATATAAATTGGACCGGAGGAAATAATAAATTTTATCAAAAAAAGTTATACGGAGAGAAGTTCTATATTAGAATTATTTTGCTGAAGCCTAAAAGTGAAGGGAAAGAGGTGGGTGGGACCCATAATAAGTATCACTCCTAAGAACAATAGATGAGGTAACCAAAGGTTAATTATGTCAGAGAATTCCAAAAAAGTCATAAAAGTTGCAACAAGCTGAACATTAGAAGCTATAAAATAAAAGTAATGGATAAAAAAATCCTCAAGCTATTGTAGAAATTTCGGGAAGCACATAAGTTGACGAAGCCCGTGCTTCGCACATGCCCAATCATTATTATTTGAAATTTGTAATATTTATTTGTGGTATTTTATCGATAAAATTTCAATTAACTATAATAAATTTAAAATAAATAATAAACATGATAAATATAAAATATAAATGAAGCTCATAAAATATATTCATGACCCCATCTTATAAAGGATCTTAAAAAAGTAAGTTTACAGTTGAAATATTAAATGAATTCCATTTTTTTCATGGGATAAAGAAGAGGTAGCATATAGCCGTTTTTCCCATTTTTTCATTGGACGGAGAAGAGGCAGCATGTAGCCGTTTTTTTATTTTTTATTTTAAATAAAGAGCAGCAACCAAGGCGAATAAGCAGTCCCAATCATCATTATTTGAAATTCGTAATGTTTATATATGGTATTTTTAATTTTTTAATTTAATGATATTTATTTTTTTAATAATAATAATATAATATTAACTATTTAATATTAATATTCGAAATAAAAGATAATTTATAGACAAAATATGGAAAAATAAATCAAAAAATTTAATTGTTAATTTTATATCTATAATTTATTTAAAGTACACTTACTCATAATACTTTTATCAATAATAAAAAAAAAGTAGGGAACAAATATTTAAAGCATTTATGCTTTAATTTTTCCCATCTAAGATCCTAATCCTTTTTTTAAAAAAAAATTATTAATTTAAATTTATAAATTTGGAATCGTGTTTAGCTATATATTTTACCGAAAAATATTTGGAATAATGTCTTTTGTTTACAAAATTAGGTAAAGTTTTTTTAAGGCCTTTTTTTCTTAATTATTGTAGTTCATTATTAAGTTATAATATTAATGCTTTCATTGAGTCATAAGGAAGTCTTTCAAAATTATTTTTATAGAATTCACATAGAGGGGAAGAGTAATTCAAATAAAGTAAAACTAATACTTGCTTTGTTAACTTATGTTTGTTCATTATATTATATTTAAATATTCATTTTTATTTGTTTGGTTGGAAATTTAATTTATGTTTATTATTAAATATAATTATTTTTAATTGTTAAATTTGTTCTATTAGAAAAATGATATGATAAAATTATTATTTTATTGATGTGAATCTTACGAAACTCTTCCAATAAAACAACCAATAGAAAAGAAGAAATATGTTATATAGTGAAGG
>JAJONZ010029086.1:0-35086 GCA_029582445.1 Solanum paucissectum | reverse complement strand
TAATCCATTAAGCTGCCTGCTTGATTTCCTTCTTCAACTTTTCATCTTTAATTCGTTTTAGCTCCAAACTTCTTCATTTTTCCATCAATTTAATCCTACAAATAAAATACACAATTTAGCACAATCCATAAATTTTATGCTCATAAAAGACAAATATAAATAATAAATGTGAGGAAATAATGATTAAAAATATGTATTTTGACCTCACATCAATACTCTCTATTTAATGGAAATATTCTCTCACTTTGAGAGACATTCAATAGAAAATTCACAAACGTTTCCTCTTAAGAATATTCGTCCTCAAATGGAAATCAACATTACATGACTAAGTCCTCAAGAGTTGCCAGAATTTTGACAGAGTCTCCTTTTTAAATAGGACTATCCAAAAACCTGAAATGCAAAAAATTCTAGCACAAGTGTCTAGCAGAGTTATACAACGTACTAACAATACGCAACTCAATAAACAAATGTTTGAATCAAATCATAATTACAATAAAAAGTTTTAACCAGAAGAAGGTAACTCAATCTCAGCCTCTTCAATCTAACTAACATACTCACTCTGGTGCTTGAAAAAGGTAAGGGTATATGGATTTTATATCCTCCTTGTCTTCCCATGTAATTTCCTACCCGTTCTTGTTTCTCTACAAGTCCTTTCTGAAAACCATATATATCTTCGGTCCTTAATTTATGGACTTGCCGGTCTAGTATCGCAACTAAAGTCTATTCGTAGGACAATTTTTGTGAGATCTAACCAATATCAACTAAGATAACTCGAGAAGGGTCGTCTCTTATGAATTTTTGCAGCACAATTACATGCAAGATTTGATGAACAAACTCTAGCACTCCTAAAGATAGTTCTATCTCGTAAGCTACTCACCTCGGTATAGCCTAATGAATTTTAGACTGAGCTTACCTGCAAATCATATAACGTCCTCCATAAGAGAGACCTTTCAGCAATACCCAATCATCAACATATATAGAACTTCAAGTCTCATCATCAAACAACAGAATATGACTTCTCTGATAGCTCTAGGCTATCAACAATTGCTCTTTATGCTCTTTAGTACACTTAACCTGCTCCAGTTAACCCTAACTCACCTACCTCAAACCATCCAATGGGGAATATGCATTACATAATGACTCACGTCTACAATTTGAATGATAAATCTACTAGAAAAGAAGAGTATGTGGTAGAGATACTATAAAAAGGTAGGATAAAGGATAAACTAGGATTATTAAAACATAAGTAAAAATAAATGAAAACAAATATTAAGGTAATGATGCAATCACATTAATTGGAATATTATATTTAAACTAACAATACAATGTAACACAATGGATAATAACCATCCAAACAAGGTGTTAGAACCCCATATAGCAATAGTTGTATCACCGGTATTAGATCATCTAACAAAAATAATTCCTTAAATATATGTGCATGGGTGCGAAAATTGGAGGACACTATAACATTGGGTATTTATCAACAACGGTCAATTTGGTCTTCATAACGCGACCTCCACGTTAAAAAAGAAGCAGTATTGAACTTGCATTTACTTGATCTTTCTATGATGATAAAAAATTTGAAAGCCATTTTTGATATCGTTGAATGTCTTCTGCTGAAAATGTGGGCTGTATTTTATCTAAAGCTTCCAGCAAGTCATCCATAGTAACTGGAATATTCAGAATCTCGGATTTGGATATGTTCTTAATCTCATCTGTAGTTTTCCCTGATATATTCCGTCTCACCCCATTAAAATAACCATCTCTGTAGATTTTTGTTAGATTGTCTCCACTGTAACCTTCTGTTCTTTGTGCCACTTGGTCAATATCCAGCCTAGGAGCTAACTGCATTCAATAATTTTAATTAACAAAACTTTCATTTCAATAATATGCAAAACAATGATAGCTTACCTTGATTGATTTCATGTTCATCTTTATAAGCTCCTTACAACTCTTAAAATCAGGAAGTGTGATGTAAATCCTCTTTTCTTGCCGCCTCCTACAGTAGCACAATTAATTAGAGTTGTTTAATCCATCGATCTGAACTAGAAGTTCAGACTTTACACTTCAGGATTTTTCATGCTCTGTATTAGACCTGAGAAATGACTTCAAAGTATTACAACTAAAACTAAAAAATTATAAGTTTAACACATGAAATATTTTTTTTTATGCTCAAATTAATGTTAATTGTTGAGCACATGCATAAATGATATTGTGTGATGTATGAAAACACAAGAGGTAAGTGAAGTAAAGAGAAACATGATAATTTATTTTGAGTTTTATAGTTTATGCACTGACGTTATATAAAAATCAAGCTACCTACAATACAAATTAAAAAATCTTTATGATAAAACATTAATCAGTGACATGATAAAGATAATAACTACATGCAAACTCAGACGCATTACTCGGAAAAGTTACTTACCCTCTGGCACTGCAAAGAGAATCAATCTCATCAATGAAAATTGTAGTTGGAGCATGACTACGGGAAACCTCAAATAATCATTGTGTCAATCGCTCACTCTCCCCGGACCATTCTCCACACAATAAACTATAAGAAATATTCAGAAATATTGTCCCACACTCTGTAGCAATAGCTTTGGGCAAGACTATTTTCCTTGTCCCGAGAGGACCAAGCATAAAAAATCCTCTCCAAGGTCTCCGAATTCCCTGAAAATAACATTCAATATTACAAGTTTCATATTAAGTATCTACTACTCGTTTGTTATTGTTCCGTGACTGAAAAATATCTGAGATCATTTAGTTTCAACAGAAAAAACTATTTCCAACTTATTTTCTTAATCACTTGGGAGGACCATATCCACCTCTGGTGAATTGTTTTTTATAAGAAAAAATAAAAGGAAATATGAAGTGTGTGTGGTATTTTCCTCAAAGGAAAATTTAGGAAATTATATGAAATATTTCAATTCCTTTCCATTTTTGGTTGGACAATTTAAAAGATTAATAATAATGAAACTAGAAAATTTGGAAATATTTTGATAATGTTTTAAACATAATAAGTTCTAAATATGTTCGTTGAAGCGATTGATATGAAGAAGAAAGCTAAGATAGTTATAAGGATAATGACATAATTTTCATCCTTTTGAAACACCAGAAAATAATGAAAAATAATTTTCTGAGATATCACTTACGTCATACCAAACATGCACCCACCCCTCCTGTATTAGAATACTCTTATTCAGAATCAACAAATTATTTACAGTACTTGGAAATACTCAGGCATCAACAATGGAAATACCACTGCTTCCTGTAAAATCCTCTTTGATTCAGTTTGTCTAGCAATATCATCCCATTTAATCCCTAGATTTGTGTCCAATATTTCCTTTTCAAGCCTAGCCACTAATTTAGGATGAGGTCCATCGTACATTATTGTTGACTTAATGCCTTCTTCAGCATTCTGATGGTTGTAAAGGAGGATAATAAGAATATTATAAAGAATACAAAGTCTCATCTTAGTACAAATAGAGTAAATGAGCTTTTGTGAACTGTCGGTAAAACCACTGCTCTAAAACAATTGCATCGATTTAACATATAGTAACTTGATATTATTTATGTAACAATTAAATACACCACCTTTATCTAGAGTCTCATCTATAATCAATTTGGCCTTGTACGACAAAGATTACGATTATTTAAGATTGGAGTTTGGCAAAATACTCTGTGATTTGTGGCTAGATGATGGCCTAAATGACAACAGTTTTAAATGTTCTCGTATAGTGAAAAGCCAGAAAATATACTTGTTCGGCTGAGTTTTCAGTACTATTCACTTGCGCAGTATTACAGATCCCTCCTCCCTATAATTTTTTAAAAAATAAATAGTTTGTTACCTAAAACAAGAAAATTTGAAAAATGAAAAACAAATAATATATCATTTTTGCTAAAAGTTAAAGACTATTTAAGATTGGAATTTGGTAAAATCATTTGTGATTTGAGTTAGATGACTGCCTAAAAAGCAACATTACTAAATGTTCTCAAAGAGTATTAAAGGTAGATGAAGTATTTGTAGCACTTGTTGCGCCGTGTTTCCGTAACTACTCACATGCACAATTGAGTTGATCCCTCCTTCCTAAAAATAATTAACAACTCCTTCAGATTTGATCAGTTTGGTACTGAATATACTTTTTGATGGACTAAAAAGGGATAGACGTTCTCAACTAGTATTAAAAAAAAAATGTATTTGTACTACTTGTTGCGTTGTATTTGTGAAATCATACACCAACCCAACAGAGTTAATCCCTCCAGTCTGTAAATGATTCATAAAAAAAGAATTGTAATCTAAAACAAGAAAAAGTACAATATCAAAAAATTTGTGAAGGATAAAAATTATTTAAGATTGTACTTTGTTAAAATACAATATGTGATTTGAGTTTAGATGATGGGCATGAAAAGCAATATTATAAAAAGTTCTCAGAGACAAGATATTCGTATGACTTGTTTAGTGTGTTTCTATAATTATTTACCATCCGAGCACTGTAAATATTGTTGATGAGGTTATTGTTTGAAAAAGTAGAATTATGTGAGTAATTAGTTGCCACTAGACTTGCAACTTGTTGTTGTGCTCGTAATTGTAGTAGTATTTGTTGTACTTGGTATGATTGAAGCATACGTTGTTGTTGTTGTACTTGAAGTCCTACAACTGGGAGTGCTTGTAATGATACCACCTGCAAAATAATGCAATGTAAGTGCTCATATCATAAGTCTTTGTGACTTTACAGTCATACTTTGGAATTTTCTATTGCGGTTGAGGAATTAATCCAATAGTAGTTCAACTCTGCAGGCAACTTATATTGATAATTTGATAGGTCAATTACATGCTCCAATAGGTTAGAATACAATGAAGGGTGTTTGGCAGGATGTATTAGAGAAAATAATACATATATTAGCCGTGTTTAATAGGATTTTTATAAACCATGGTATTAGCAATACAAGCATTACTGTTCCTCAATATACCAAAATGTGGATAAGAAATAATTTAGGCATTACTGATCACAACATTACTAATAAACTCTATTTAGTATATTCTCATTGACGCTACGAAACGACCCCTCATAGTTTACAAAATTTACACCATTCACCATCAAATAACAATGAAAGAACCATTTTTAACAGCAAGCAATTGAGCCTATTCGAATGTATAAAGTACGATAAATTAAGAAACTTTGAGTAGACTTAAATAACCTAGGTTGAGCCTCATATCCAAATTAAAACCAATTGAGCTAGATTACCTTTCAAATCCCTATGAGGTAAAGAATTACCTTAAAATCATGTGACCTAGTTCTGGTGAAAAGATTCACAAAAAGAAGAAGTAATATAGTATAACATATAAACCTGGTGCTGAATTGGGGTCTGAATTTTGAGTGATGGGGTAGTAATGGTATTTGAATCATGATCAAGATTACGAAGATCATCGGTATAAATGAGACTGAAGCCAGTATAGAACAATCCTTTTGAATCAATTAGGACAGAGGGGTAAGTATCAATGTATATTTTAAGAAAAGATAGAACCCTTTGCAAATCGTTATTTATCAACAGCAATGATCCATCTAAATAGATCAGTAGTCCCTAGATGTTCATGTCGAACTTGTGGAAAATTATCTTCATCTTCTCCTCTTTGCTCTTGTTGCTATTAGCAGGATCCACATGCACCACTTTTCCTTCAACAAACTTGTTTACACTAGCTATATATAATAATAATAATGCTTAATAAAATGACCATGTTTAGTTGACAAATGTATAAAGAAGACTTGAAACTACATGTAACATGTATGGGTGGTTAAATATTTAGGGCTATATATAAGAATTGGAGGATGAAATTGGCAAAGAAAAGGGGCACATTTTTATTTTTTATATTTTTAATGTTATAATTATAATGGGGAAAGATTTCTTGTTTCAGTCAAACAAAATGTTTAATGAAGGCACTCAATAGTCGTATTTGTAATAAAGTAAATAAAGAGATATTAACTACTATTTAATTTTTGAACTCATGTCCAAATGAATTGAAAGTTGTTTGACTGTGCGTTATTTATTCATTGCATGCTTATCCAATTGTATGCTTATTCAATAAATTTTATAATGGATATTAACAGTACAATGTTTTTATAAAACTCCTCATTTGAAATATGTAATAGAGAAATTACTATAATTAATGATAAGTGTAAATTAGGAACTAAGTATAAAATTATCCAGCGATTTTGGAAAAATAGACAAGCATTGTTGGACATCCTAAAATAGTATAGTGGACAACTATTATTGGACGGAGCGAGTACTATTTAAATTTTGAAATCATGTATTGAAAACTGTTTGTTTGTGTGTTCTTATCCAATTGTACGCATATTCATTGCATGTTTATCCAATTGTATGCTTATTCAACTATAAGCTTATTCAATAAATTTTGTAATGAACATTTACAGTAGAATGTATTTATAACATTCCTCCTTTAATGTTCATTTAGTATACAATGTGTCTTAGTAAAAATCTTAATAGAAAAAATTCAATAGGAAAAAGTCTTAGGAAAAAAAAATAGTGCACATAGTAATAAACAATTGTTAGTTGCCTCATTAAGAATCTTACCAGAAAATCTAGCGGGATAAAATCTTATTTAAGGAAAAAAAGAGTGCAATATATATTTGACTTTTCTAGATAGAGACAACTTTTCAGATTGTTAATCTTCGCAATCCAATCTTTTGTACCATCTTCTCAATAGTTGAAGTTGGTAAGAATTTAGCAAATAAATCTGTTGAATTATCACATGAAAGGATTTGTTGTATATTAATATCACCGCTCTACTAAAGATCATGTGTGAAGAATAATTTTGGTGAAATATTTTCATTTTATCTTCTTTTATGAAGTCTCCTTTTTTGGGTCGTATATACATCCTTGTCTTGAAATAAAGTTGTCGGTACTTCGGTAGCATATTTTCAGGTCATATTTTTCTTTGATAAAATGTATCATCAATCTCAACTATACATATTCTTTACTTACGTCATGAATATTTATTATCTCAGTATAATTTGAAGAAATAACAACGTTGTAGATTGTTATGATGTAATAGTAATCCTGAATAAAAAAAGATAGCCTGTTTGATATCGAAAATTATGTGAGCCGGATAAATAACCTACATCTACATAACCAATAAGATTTGAATTACCTTTGTTTGTTTAAAATAAATTCATATCAATGGTCTCCTTTAGGTATCACAATATATTTTTAACTTTGTTTTAATATTTTCGTGTAGGTGTAAAATCATATCTTGTTAGTAAATGAAAGAAATATTGTGTAAAGTTTTGTAGCATTGGCCAGATGCAAAAATGCACGAATCACTGTCATGCCCGAGCCTATACCCCGAACGTGACTTACACTCGAGAATCATTGTGACCCCCAAGCAAAATCTTTGTATGACTGACTACTTAGCGGAAGATTTACTCAAGTGATAATAGGCATAAAAACAAAAGTTAGCAAAATACTGAACGACATAAGTATAATAGTTTGCAAAAACATCTTAAGGAAAAGTAAATACCGAGAGACTCCTCAAATCTGTCTATCTATGAAGCCTTTATTACCGAGAGACCCACGACATCTCAAGATAACTTACTAGAAAATAAATATGAAGTCCCCCGGAATGCAGGGAGGCTCACAAAAAGCAAGTTGAAGTGTAGATTGATCTCAACGAAGCGCCTGTTGATGATCCTGAACACTTGTACCTGCATCATAAAAAAAATGCAGGTCGAATGACATCAGTACATTCAATGTACGAGTATGCAATATAGCCGAAGCAAAATAACTGAATGAAAGGAGTGCAATAAATAAAATATGCGCAAGTGAAATGTAAAAAAAATAAGAGTTAAATCATTTAAAGTTTTACAAAATACTTACTCATCACTGAACTCAATATAATAAGTGTTATATGAAAATACACTTTAACTTTATTGGGAGATTCTCTAACAGACAACCATCATTATGAGCTATATGATGAAGCAACGCATGCCAAAGAGGCAACTGCTCTGAAATATCTCTGAACTCATTGTTCATTTAGGAAACAAGGTTTCGCTTTGCTCAAAGTAAAAATACATTCTAAATTGACATAATTACTCAAAAGGGGGATCATTAAGAGGTAACTGCTCTGTACTCAATCTTTATGAATACTCTTTTAACTTTTCTCAAAATTATAACAAAAGAAAGATGGCAGGAACAGTAAAGAAGGAAAGAAACGAAACAGCCGAAAGCTCTTCTTGAATAGAAAATATAGTTTCTGAATTACAAGAGACAACAGAGTGTATATTAATTCTGTATTAACTGACTCCTACTTCAAATATAACTCCTAACTTATAGTGTTCTTATTCCACTAAACAAACTCCTAAACTTACTCCTAAAGTTCCTAACTCTCAGGCCACATTCTAAGACTGTTTTTACTTGGTAAATGCAGTAAACAAATAACACAATAAGTTGCACTAATTTGTTACACTCCCCCTTAGTGCAAGCTCACAATCAACAAGTCCCAGAGCATCTCGAAAGTATTGAACTTAGACTTCTCCAAAGTTTTAGTGAATATATCAGCAACTTGAGTGTTGGTGCGAACAGTTGTCAGCTCAATCTATTCACTTAGAACTTTCTCATGAAGAAATTATGGCGGATCTCAATATGCTTCGTTCGAGCATGAAAAACTGGATTCGACGCAAGTTTCATGGCACTTTCTTTGTCACACTTGATTTGCACATCATAGTATACTTTGTGGGACATGTCTTTGATCAATATTTTCAACCAAATACACTCTTGTGCAGCCATGGTTGCTGCAATATATTCAGCTTCGGTGGTAGACAGAGAAACAACATCTTGCTTCTTGCTGCACCAGGAAACCACTGCGGACCCAATACTAAAACAATAACCTGAAGTCGAGCGACGATCATTTGAATCACCTGCCCAATTTGCATCAGTAAATCCACTCAATAAAAAAATTGCACACCTCTTGTACAAAAGTCCATAATTAAGAGATCCCTTCACATAGCGCAAAATCCTTTTTGCTGCATCTAAATGAGAAGTTGTTGAACTATGCATAAAATGAGAAACAACACCAACTGAATAACATATTTCTGGCCGTGTGAAATTCAGATAGATCAAACGTCCAACTAGGCGTCGGAACTTCATTGCATCCTTCAAAGACTGACCTTCATCCTTCTTCAACTTGAGATTTGGCTCCATTGGAGTAGTCTTTTCTTTCGACTCCCCCATGCCGAAACGCTCTAAGAGACTCTTTGCATAACCTTTTTGAGACACAAAATAGCCTTGATCTGATTTTTCCACTTCCAAACCAAGAAAACATCCAATATGCCCCAAAGTTTTCATATAAAAACGAACATACAAGTCAATCCTTAAATTAGAAATTTTTTATTCATATCTCCAGTTATTATCATATCAGCAACATATAATAGTATCAGGAGATGCACACTTGATTATAATTTCATAAATAAACTAGAATCTGAATCAGAAATTCTAAAACCACAAAAGAATGGGTATTGCGCAACTTTACCATACCAAGCTCGTGGTTCTTGCTTGAGGCCATATAGAGCCTTCTTCAAACGAAAAACATGACTTGGAAATTGCTTAGAGATAAAAACATGAGGTTGCTCCATAAATACGTTTCGATCCAACTCTCCATAAAGAAATGCATTATTTACATCGAGCTGCCACAGATTCCAACCTTTGAAAGCAACTAAAGAAATGAGTGACCTTACTGTCACCATCTTCGCCACCGGACTAAACGTCTCCTCATAATCTAATCTATAGTTTTGAGAGAACCCACAAGCAACTAGATGAGCTTTAAATCTGTCAATGGTACCATCTAATTTTTCCTTCAAGCGAAATACCCATTTACAAGTAACAGGAACACATTTTTTTGGTTTGGGTACCAATTCACAGGTTTCATTCTTGTCTAAAGCATCAATCTCTTCTTGCATTGCTCTTTCCCAATCTGGACAGCCATTTGCTTCTTCATAACTTAATTGTTTTTCTATAGTTGATGCTCTTGTAAAGAAACATGAGGTCACAAAATAATTTTTAAGTTTTACCTCATAATCTTTGAGGTAGTCCGGCTGCCTTTTCTCCCTTGTTGACCTTATCGTTGCTTGATGTTCACCATCTCGTTCCCTGGAAATGTTCTGACTCAGAGATAAACTTTCTTCCTCTTCATTACTTGGTGTTGGCCCATTTACTTCAGGAAATAATAACTCTAAATTATCTTGATCATCTCCAAGAACTTCAACCTTTTGAGAAGAAAATAAGGATGACACTTCATCAAATACCACGTCTCTAGAAATGGTAAACTTATTTGTCTTTGAATCCATGCATCTCCAACCCTTCCTATAAGAATCATAGCCAACAAATACATATTTTCTTTCTTTTGGATCAAGTTTGGTTCTATTAGTTCTGGGAACATGAACATAACACACAAAACCAAAAACTCAAAAATAGATCACATTTGGCTTCGACTATATAGAATTTTGAAAGGGGATTTTTGTGTACCTGGCCAAGGAGGCAACCTATTTATCACATGCCATCCACATTGAATAGCTTCAGCCCAAATCTCTCGAGGAAGATTCTTGTCATGCAACCATGAAAGACAAACTGAAGTAAGATAGGCAAGCCTTCTTTCCACAACTCCATTCTGTTAAGGTGTTTCTGCACAAGTCATTTGACGAACAATTCCATTATCATGACAGCACTGGAAGAAGTCATCTGACATATATTCTACGCCATTATCACTACAGAGACATTTTATCTTCTTCTCGAACTCATTCGCAACAACATCTTTGAACTCCATAAACTTGGATAATGCTTCGCTCTTTTCTTTCAAAAATTTCACCCAAGTGAACCTTGAGTGATCATCCACCAACACCATAACATAGTGATGCCCGCTATAACTTGGTGTTCTTGTTGGTCCCATCAAATCTGTATTAACTAATTCAAACATTGTGGTTCTCTGATTTGATGACCTTTTGAAAGGAAGACGATGAGATTTTCCATAATGGCAACCTTGACAAATCACGTCTTCACGTACATTCTTCAAAGTTGGCAAGACATCTACCAATTTTTTTTGAAGAGATCTGCTGCAACATTTAATAGCCTACATGACCTAACCGAGCACGCCAAATTGCGACATTATCAGTTTGGCTTTTTTTCTTCACATAAGCTTCACCTGTTGTCACAACAAACAAAGAACCTTTCTTTTTGCCTGTAAAAATAACATCAACAAATACTTCTTTTACATTTTCAAGCACCTTCACATCATTAGGACCAAACAATACATATTTTCCAGAATCAGTAATTTGAGGTACTAAAACTAGATTTTTCGTCAAACCTGGAACATGATAAACATCCTGCAATTTGATACTTTTGGATTTATCACCAGCAACCTCAATCTTCACAACACCTTCTTTTGCTATTGGATATGTCGAGTTATCAGGTATGATAATGACTCGATCTCCATGATGATCTCGCATTTCCGAGAATAGAGAATCATCTCCAGTTACATGATGTGAGCACCCTGAATCAACGATCCACTCTTCCCTCTTATTATTGTTGGCATAATTGACAAAATCTTGTGCTAACTTTTGTTCAACTGCTTGTATGCTAAAACATTTCTCCCATTTTATTTGTTCATCTCCGTCATTGGTGCACGCGACATTGGCTTTCGAAAGTTTTACTTGATAATTTTTCTTGATGTGCCCAATTTTTCCACATCTGTAGCACTTTTTGGTGTTGTGTGGATTTCCATCTTTTTCCATGCTTGTTTCTTCCTCTTTATTTTTGTTCCAAGTTGATGCATTCTTCTTGTTCGGCTTTCCTTTAGAAAATAAGACATTATCAGATTCAAGGTTCATAGCTATTTGTTTAGCTAAGGCTTCTTTATTAGAAAGCATGTTCTCCAATTCTTCAACAAATGGTTGTTGCGGCCATCCTTGAACGGAAGTGACAAAAGGACCGTATTCCTTTTTCAATCCACGAATAGGATAGGGTCGTTGGTGTGGCTCGCTAATCTTCTCTTCAAGATCAATCTCTAAAATTTCAGCACAGATACTTTTAACTCACAAAAAATAATTTGAGATTGATATACCTCCCTGCTGTAACATTGCCAACTCATTCTCCAAAAGTTGCAGCCTTGTTGTATTTTTCTTGGTAAACAGCCTTTCAAGCGTGTCCCAAACTTCTTTTGGAGAGCTAACATCACGAACATGATCAATAAACTCCTTGCTAATACAAGTCCTCAAAGTAAAGAGAGCTTTTCCGCACTTGATCTTCAATTTCCTTCGTGATTCGGCACTGAGATTATTGAATCAGTTCCTACAATCAATTCCATAGATCCTGACCTTGAAGGTATGCTTCCATACACATTGTCCAATACTTGTAGTTAGTTCCTACAAGCTTTTCTATTCCATATTGAGTATTTCCTCCGTTTGAGGCTGCCATTGCTATAGACAACAAAAGCTTTCCCTTCACACTTTCAAACTTCTCCAACAGGATAAACTGATAGACAAGAAGAAACGAACAAAAAAAAGTTCCTCCTTCAACCTGGCTCTTGATACCATATAACAAAAGAAAGATGGCAAGAACAGTAAAGAAGGAAAGAAATGAAACAACCGAAAGCTCTTCTTCAATAGAAATTATAGTTTCTGAATTACAAGAGAAAACAGAGTGTGTATTAACTTTGTATTAACTGATCCTACTTCTAATATAACTCCTAACTTATAGTGTTTTTATTCCACTAAACAAAATCTTAAACTTACTCCTAAAGTTCCTAACTCTCAGGCCCCTTTCTAAGACTGTTTTGACTTGGTAAATGCAGTAAAACAAATAACACAATAAGTTTCCCTAATTTGTTACAAATATAATATTCTCTTTCTTCATGTAAAAATGAAATATTTGGAAAATACTTAGTTCCCTTATACTGTTGCTTATATCTTGGTTAAGCTCTTTCTCAAACTTCTTTTTACTTTCTACAAACCCAGTTTAAACAATTATGTTTTGTTTAAAAGATTCTCAATAAGAACTCAATGTATACACCGAAAATATGGTTCATGCTAAAAACTAGACATGAACTATCAACTCAAAAATTTCAATGCAAGATATTGCTTGCTCTCGTTGCTTGTGCCGGCAATCCTTCTCAATGTGGCTAAAAGTCTTACAAAAGTTACTTTGGGGCTTGCCTTTGTGCTAACATTTTTTTGCATTCTGATTAGTCTTTTTGCAAATTTTACAAAAAAGACTAGAACCTTTCTCACATTTATCTTCAACCTTCTTAGAAGAACCATCACGATCCTGCTTTTTTTCTGGATTGTAATTTTTCTTTTGTTGATTTTTTGAGAACTTTTTAGAATACTCATTGGTTCTAGAATGGAAAGTCGTGTCTTTCGGTTGATCTTCACAAAAAAAAATCATTTTCGTGTCCACAAAATGATCCAACTAGCTCTTTGATGGAAAGCTTAGAAATATCTTTTGTCTCCTCAATGATAGCAGCAATATACTTATGTTTTCTATGATCACTATGATTTCTCATTTCATTAACAATATTCATGACTCTCGTGTAATATTCATCTATTTTTTCAGATTCTATCATCTTTAAATTTTGGAACTCTCCTCTAAGAGTTTGAAGATTTATGGTGCGTACCTTTTCGTCACCATACACTTCGGTTTGCAAAGACTTCCAAGTTTGCTTTGTAGTCTAACAAGTAGCAATTTTTGCTAAATATGCTCTTGAGACTCCCATTTGGGTTTTGCTCAAGGCTTTTGCATCTTAACGGGTCTTAGTCTCAAGATTTTTCATCTCTGTAGCTATAAGTTCACTATAGTTTTCTGGCTCGTCAAAGCCATTTGCAACAATAGTGTCACACCCCGAGGCTACCCTCTAGATATAACACGGTACCTAGGAGTACGAGTGACCCCAAGCTAACCCTGAGTCTAGTATATCACAAGTATACTAAATAGATAACAAAGATAAGAGGAAGCATAACTAATAAATGAGTCCAAAACTAAGGAATCCAAACCTTTAATAATTTTCAACATGTCAATAGGAAGCAACCCCAAACAACTGAATACTGACTCTAGACTTTACTATTGATGAGCTGCTGGGACAAGTCCCCAGCTAAATCTAAGAATACTGAAAATAAACTAACTAAGCCAAGCATAAAAAAGTGTCCTCGGACTATGAGGACTCACCACTAAAGCTTATGAGTATAAGGTGGAAATCGAACTAAGCGTGAGCTGGATGATGAGTGCCTTACCTACATAATAAAATGATGTAGATCAAAGTATGCGTCAGTACTTGGGATGTACTGAGCATGAAGGATAAAGATACTAGGCTGAACAGTGATATAACTGAGCAGTATAATAATTGGCATGGAAATAGACTGTACTAAAGTGTAACTGAAAAGTTAAGCTAAATGGAATGACCAAGTACTAATCATATAGCTAATATGCTGAAGTGAATACCGAAATGAATTCTGATACCATGGTCAATGCAATGCGAGTATTACTGTGGGAGCTACTATTAACCGACAAAAACAAAGTGAGCTAAACGTGGAGTCTGATGTATACGCCCCATTGAGAGGACTAATATACCTTGCCTTAGAGACATGACTTTGGCGTGATCACTAAATTTGATGCCCAACAGAGGGGACTTCTGAACCTACGTTAGCATGTAGTTATGGGAATGTGAGGGTACGCTGAACCGAAGTCCAACTCGATGCTAGGTTACTCCCAACTGAATGAAAAGCTAAAATACACTGATGTACTGAGTAGATCAAAATACTGACATGTTATCTTGGAATGCACATAAATATATTGAAAGGTATCTCATTCAAATTCTAAAACATCATCTTATGACTGATCTTTCTAGCGAGTATAATTCATGAGTATTGATAATTAATGTAAGCTAGGGTTCTGAATTCTATTCATGGACCTATGCAAAATTTCCATGAAACATGCTATTTAGATTATGGAGGCTATAACAGCTGAAACAGAATGAATCTCCAAGATTTTAGAAACCCTAGGTCTAAACAAGATATGAAGAATCAAACAGCTGACTGAACTTTAGATACCTAATGGGTGAAAGGAACCCACTAGTTAAATCCCACATACCCGGTGAAAAAATCTATGGAGAAATCCTTTTGATTTCGGGACAAAACTTGAATAAGACCTCTTCTTGTTCTTGGGAGAAACTATCGACTTTTACCCTTGTTTTCATTCTAATTTGGGTGATTTTAGGAAAATGAGGGTTCTGGGTCGGTTTTGACTAGATTATAAGTCCTAGACGGAGTAAAACGAAATAGTTTAGACATCAAACGACGTAGTTTAAGTGCCCAACGCATAGGGGAAAACATTAAAATGATCCCGACTTAAAGCAAAAAAAGTAACTTCAATATAGGCTTCACGGGTCGTCTAGAGCTCCACTGCCCATCAAGTGGGTTATGATGATGTTGTGCCCGACAAGGTATCACTATTGCGGTCATAATTTTTCAGTCCAAGCTTGGAATTAGGAAAACTCTATGGCGTTGGAAGAAAGATTTAGATATCTTTAATTTGATAGGTTATGGGACTCCTAATTCATTTTCTGCTGAAAGATATGATCATTTGAAGTTAACCCTAAACTCTAATTATGACAAGTCTCCTTAACGGACGACTTCACGGTCCGTGTCGAGTTTCACAGACCGTTTAGACATTCGTGGCCCTTAACCAATGACTTTCAGGGTACAACCTCACTTAAAAGCTGCCGAAGTAACTTCAAGACAGGATTCACGGTACGTCTAGAGCACCACGGACCGTCAAGATGATCTGGCCGATAAGGCTTCACTAAAACAAGCATAACTTTTTACTCTGGGCTCGGAATTAGGCAAACTTGGTGATACTGGAAAGAGCAATCAAAGACCTTTAATTTAATAGGTCTCGGGTCACTGATTTCAATTTTTTTCTAAAATATGTGATTGTTCGAAGTTTCCCCAACACTCAAAACCTGATTTGGGTGCAACTTCCTTGACTAGGTGACTTGTACGGACCCCTAGACGGGCCGTCCAAATCACCATGGGCCGTGTAGGGCGCCGTTTAGGTTACCCCTCCCATGGAAGTCCTGGATGGTCACTTATGACATGCTTAACGAATCGTGGTCCCCTAGATAGACCTTCTAGGATCGTGAAGGGTCCATGGTCCTTTTTAGATTCGTCAACTTGCCCAAATTTTCCCTTTTAGCCCTTTTTCAAAGTTCGAGGTGTTAAAATATCTCTCCCTTGGAATCATTCGTCCTCGAATGAAGAGTAAACAAGTTGAGTATGGAGGGAAGGAGTTGCAAGCCCTACCACTAAGTAGTAGAAACTTATATCTAACTGAACTGAGTTTCATGAACATGCAAATATGCTGAAATGCAAGGATAACTGAGGGAACAAGATACTGATATTGAATTACACAAGAGTAAACTGAGAGATTGGAGAGGAACTATTACCATAAGCTGAAACTGAATCAGAAGGAAAGAGGTGAGGATACTTGGCCATCATGGCTGCTTCTACTTCCCAAGTAGCTCCTTCTATGGACTGAATCTTCCAAAAAACCTTTACTGAAATGACTTCCTTATTTCTCAACCTATGAACCTGTTGGTCAAGAATCTCAAGTGGAATCTCCTGGTGTATGTAGATCACATTATTATCACAGGAACCAATACTTCATTAATCACTAGCCTCCAACAATAGCTTAAAGATTCATTTCATATGAAAGATCTTGATACTCTTACATATTTCATGGGTTTGGAAGTTCATAATGATGTTTCATGTATGTTTCTTAACCAACACAAATATACTCATGATTTGATTTCTTTGGTTGGTCTTCAAGATTCCTCCTCTGTAGATACTCCATTGTAATTGAATGTGAAGTATCATCGCGAGGAAGGTGATCTTCTTCATGATCCAACTATATTTTAACAAGTTAGTCAATATATGCAAACTCCCCCACATCTCCACTTGGTGGCTGTGTGTCGCATTCGGTATCTTCTAGGAACATATAGTCATAGATCGTTCTTTCCATGTGGTTCTCATATTCGTCTTTATGATTTTAGTGATTCTGATAGGGCGAGATTTCTTGATACTCATCGTCCAGTCACTGGTTGGTGTATTTTTCTCAAAGAGTCGTTGATATCTTGAAAGAGTAAGAAGCAACGTCGTGTGTCAAAATCTTCAACAGAGGCTGAATATCGATCCATGCCTATTGCTTGATCCAAGGTTGTATGGCTTCGTGGATTACTTGTTGAGATTTGATTTCCTCAATCTCATCCTACTCCTCTTTATGCTTACAATACAAGTGCTATCCAGATTGCTACAAATCAAGTTTTTCATAAGAGGAACAAACACGTCTAAGTAGATTGTCATTATATACGAGAAGTGGTAGAGAAATGAGTCATTAATCTTCCACATGTGTCTAGTGATATTCAAATAGATGATGCGTTTACAAAATCTATGGCACGACAATGACATCCGTTTCTAGTAGGCAAATTGATGCTTCATGATCCACTAGCATCAATTTGAGGGGGGATGTTAGCATGATGAACAACTTACTAATTGTATATATTAATGTAATTATATAGTGCTATAAATTAGTGTTTTTATATAGATTTATTGTAGAATCATAGAAACAAATATTGTGATAGAATGCCTGATTTGGAGAGATAGCAAAGCAGGTTTAGAGGGATTGAATAGCAAATTTGTAGAGATAGATAGTTGATCTTTAGGGAAAAGAATGACAGATCTCCAGAGATGTGTAATATTTATACTCTCTATTTAATGGAAATATTTTATCACTTTGAGAGACATTCAACAGAAACTTACAACACCTTCCCTCTTAAGAATATTCGTCCTCAAATAGAAATCAACATGACATGGCTAAGTCGTCAAGAGTTGCCAGAATTTTGAAAGAGTCTCCTTTTTAAATAGGACTATCCAAAAACCTGAAATGCAAAAAATTCCAGCACAAGTGTCTAGCAGAGTTATACAACGTAGTAACAAGATGCAACTCAGTAAACAAATATTTGAATCAAATCATAATTACAATAAAAAAAATTTAACCAGAAGAAGGTAACTCAATCTAAGCCTCTTCAAATGTAATACCCTACGTTTAAATAAGGTCATCTATGTCTTTTGGTTTTAAAAAAAAAAGTGAGGCAGATTGTTGGTTTATTTTAATGACCAAAACGATTAAAAAAAGTGTGGGCCAAAAGCCCAAAGCAGCAAAGGGCTGTAAGTTGCAGCAAATTAAAAAAACAAAAAAGAAGGAAAGAGCAGGAGTTGGGGGTTGGGAAAGCAGCGTACAACAACAAACAAAATATGGGAAAAGAGAGCAATTTGAATAGATAGAGATAGAGAAAAAGAAGAGGAAGTGTGAAATGGGGGGACATACGCAGAAAGAGAAAAAGGTTCATCAGATTATAACGAAGTTGAGGTAAATCTTTTCCTTCATGTACAACTTTACCTTGATCCTTAGTAGTTTAGCCATGAGTGATTCTTAACCTAGGTAATCTATTTTGTGGGCTGCAATTTTACTACCAGAGGCAGTGATTTAGACAGTGAAGTGTAATTTAGAGACAAAAATAGATGAATAAGTTGTGAAAATTGGTCAAAGTTAGGAGACAGTGCATCAATAAAACTGCTTATGAGTTGGATAATTATAATCTAGCAATTTGATGGAAAATGGAGTCCAAAAGAGTTGGAAAAATCTTTATCTTAGTTATGAATTAGCCTTAACAAGGAATTAACTCGAGATTGATACCATATGATTATAGATTGATCGAAGAAAGCCTTACAGATTTCTCTGACGAGTTTGGTACATCAACACAAGTACTGTCAGTATTAATCTTACCACAATTTGTATTTCATAAATTTCATGATTTTTACACGGTTTATAAAGTAAATGTGTTACCGAATGTTTTGAACTTGCATATGGGACAAGTGTTTTACTTTATATGATACTGAAAGATTATTTGAGATGATCTCATTTTTATAAGATATGATTACCGTTATTGAAAGAGCTTTACACTTATTTGAGAAATGGTATTTTGACATGTAATTGTTAAACTTTGAAATTTTCTGATTTGATAAGATTTAAATGTTCGATTCGATTTTAAAATGCTTCTACAGATTATAAGAAAAGTATAAATGGGAGTAGACCTTGATGAATCCCGTAGCTAACGACGGGTTCGTTAGACCTGGTGCACCTTGTAGTTACAGATTACTGATAAAGCCCTTGCTAGTGGGAAGGTAGAACTAGTATACTGTTACTTATATCCCTCGAGTAGGGATCTACTGATATGAATATTTAAATTCTTTATGAGGAGTTCACTGTTATTGGTTACTTCATAAAGAGAAGACCTCACTGATTACATATTCATCCTTGAAACCTCCCATCTATAAGATTTGATATGGAAATGTTTTTCTGAGTTTACTATTAAGTATTTACATTGATTTTGCTTATATGAGGCACATAAGATTGAATATCAAACAGTTTCTGAAAGGGCATTATTTTGATTATTATACTAGCATGTTTTCTGACTTGTCCCTCATTAAAATTGGTTGTGGTTAAGTATTATTACTGACTGAGCTAGCGTCTCACTCCTCGCTAATTGTTTTTATAGAGAACTCAGGTGGTATTGAAGATGAACTCATTAACTAGAGAGTGTGATTGGTAGCATCTACTGAGAACCGTATTGTTTCGCGTGGCAAGAGAACTATTGATTTACTATGATTTATTTAGTTTCTTTTAAAAACTCATAGAGTCGCTCCATTTGTGATTTCTTTCATTCGAGTAATGATTATTCCTTTGTATTGTAGTCAAGTGACTAGTTTTGAACCTCTTTTTCATATTTGGTGATGAATTGGTATTATTGCGTGACAATTAGATCATCGATGGATATTATGTTTTAATTTATCGTTGTTATTAGTTTTTTTGTGAATTTTGAGACATGGAAAATTCAGGATAGACCCAGAAACAAAGGAAACTCTACCCAATTTTCTTTAGAATTCTGGTAAGGCTTGCTTTGGGATTCACCCCCTTAGTGCCGGTCACAAACCTAATTTGGGTCGTGACATGAATCTAATTGGCATAGTCACTCTGGTGCTTGAAACAGGTAAGGGTATATGGATTTTATATCCTCCTTGTCTTCCCATGTAATTTCTTACTCGTTCTTGTTTCTCTACAAGACCTTTATGAAAACCATATATATCTTCGGTCCTCAATTTGTGGACTTGCCGATCTTGTATCGCAACTAGAGTCTACTCTTAGGACAATTGTTATGAGATCTAAACAATATCAACTAAGATAACTCGAGAAAGGTCGTCTCTTATGAATTTTTGCAGCACAATTACATGCAAGATTGGATGAACAGACTCTAGTTCTCCTAAAGACAGTTCTATATCGTAAGCTACTCACCTCGATATATCCTAATCAATTTTGGACTGAGCTTACTTGCAAATCATATAACGTCCTCCATAAGAGAGACCTTTCAGCAATACCCAATCATCAACATAGAACTTCAAGTCTCATCATCACACAACAGAATATGACTTCTGATAGCTCTAGGCTATCAACCATTGCTCTGGAATACGCTTAACCTGCTCTAATTAACCCTAACTCACCTACCTCAAACCATCCAATGGGGAATGTGCATTACATAATGACTCACGTCTACAATTTGAATGATAAATCTACTAGAAAAGAAGAGTATGTGGTAGAGATACTATAAAAAGGTAGGATAAAGGATAAAATAGGATTATTAAATATAAGTAAAAATAAATGAAAAGAAATATTAAGGTAATGACGCAATCACATAAATTGGAACATTATATTTAAATCTAACAATACAATGTAACACAATGGATAATAACCATCCAAACAAGGTGTTAGAACCCCATATAGCAATAGCAATATCACCGGTATTAGATCATCTAACAAAAATAATGGGTGCGAAAATTGGAGCACACTATAACATTGAGCATTTGTCAACAATAGTCAATTTGGTCTTTCCTACGCGACCTCCACGTTAAAAAAGAAGCAGTATTGAACTTGCATTTACTTGATCTTTCTATGATGATAAAAAATCTGAAAGCCATTTTTCATATCGTTGAATGTCTTCTGCAGAAAATGTGGGCTGTATTTTATCTAAAGCTTCCAGCAAGTCATTCATCGTAACTGGAATATTCAGAATCTAATATTTGGATATGTTCTTAATCTCGTCTGTAGTTTTCCCTGATATCTTCCATATCATCCCATTAAAAGAAGCATCACTGTAGATATTTGTTAAATCGTCTCCATTGTAACCTTCTGTTCTTTGTGCCACTTGGTCAATATCCAGCCTAGGAGCTAACTGCATTCATTTATTTGAATTAACAAAACTTTCATTTCAATAATATGCAACACAATGATAACTTACCTTGATTGATTTCATATTTATCTTTATAAGCTCCTTATGACTCTTAAAATCAGGAAGTGGGATGTAAATCCTCTTTTCTAGCCACCTCCTACAGTAGCATAATGAATTAGAGTTGTTTAATCGATCGATCTGAACTAGAAGTTCAAAATTTATACTTCGGGATTTTTCGTGCTCTGTACCAGACTTGAGAAATGACTTCAAAGTATTACAACTAAAACTAAAAATTTATAAGTTTAACACAGGAAATAATTTGTTTATGTTGAAATTAATGTTAATTGTTGAGCACATGCATAAATGATATTGTGTGATGTATGAAAACACAAGAGGTAAGTGAAGTAAAGAGGAGCATGATAACTTATTTTGAGTTTTATAGTTAACGCACTGGCGTTATATAAATATCAGGTACTTACAATACAAATTAGAAAATCTTTATGATAAAACATTAATCGATGACATGATAAAGATAATAATTACATGCAAACTCAGACACATTAATGGGAAAAGTACTACATTATTTACTTACCTCTGGCACTGCAAAGAGAATCAATCTCGTGAATGAAAATTGTAATTGGAGCATGACTACGAGAAATCTCAAATAAGCATCGTGTCAATCGCTCACTCTCCCCGTACCATTCTCCACGTAATGAACTACAAGAAATATGTAGAAGTGTTTACCCACACTCTGTAGCAATAGCTTTGGGAAAGAGTGTTTTCCCTGTCTCGAGAGGACCAAGCATAAGAAATCCTCTCGAAGGTCTCCGAATTCCCTGAAAATAACATTCAATATTACAAGTTTCATATTAAGTATCTACTACTCGTTTGTTATTGTTTTGTGACTGAAAAATATCTGAGATCATTAAGTTTCAACAACAAAAACTATTTCCACCTTATTTTCTTCATCACTTAGGAGGACCATATCCACCTCTGGTGAATTATTTTTTATGAGCAATATTAAAAGGAAATATGAAGTGTGTGTGGTGTTTCCCTAGAAGGAAAATTCAGGAAATTATATGAAATATTTCAATTCCTTTTCATTTTTGGTTGGCCAATTTTAAAGATTAATAATAATGAAACTAGAAATTTTGGAAATATTTTGATGATTTTTTAAACATAATAATGTATAAATGTGTTAGTGAAGCAATTGATATGAAGATGAAAGCTAAGATAGTTATAAGGATAATGACATAATTTCCCTCCTTTTGAAGCACAAGAAAATGATGAAAAATAATTTCCTGAAATATCAATTCTGTCATACCAAACATGCACCCACCCCTCGTGCATTAGAATACTCTTATTCAGAATCAACAAATTATTTACAGTACCTGGAAATACTCAGGTATCAACAATGGCAATACCATTGCTTCCTGTAGAATCCTCTTTGCTTCACTTAGTCTGGCAATATCATCCCATTCCCCTGGATTTGTATACAATATTTCCTTTTCAAGCCTAGCCATTAATTCAGGATGAGGTCCATCATACATTATTGTTGACTCAATGCCTTCTTCAGCATTCTGATGGTTGTAAAGGAGGATGATACGAATATTATAAAGAATACAAAGTCTCAGCTTAGTACAAATAGAGTAAAGGAGCTTTTGTGAACTGTCGGTACAACCACTGCTTTAAAACAATTGCATCGATTTAACATATAGTAACTTGATATTATTTATGTAACAATTAAATACACTACATTTATCTAAAGTCTGATCTATAATCAATTTGTCCTTGTACGACAAAGATTAAGATTATTTAAGATTGGAGTTTGGCAAAATACTCTGTGATTTGTGGGTAGATGATCGCCTAAATGACAACAGTTTTAAATGTTCTCGTATAGTGAAAAGCCAGAAAATATACTTGTTCAGCTGAGTTTTCAGTACTATTCACCTGCGCAGTATTACAGATCCCTCCTCCCTATAAATTTTTAAAAAACAAATATTTTGTTACCTAAAACAAGAAAAGTTGAAAAAAGAAAAACAAATAATATAACATTTCTGCTAAAAGTTAAAGACTATTTAAGATTGAAATTTGGTAAAATCATTTGTGATTTTAGTTAGATGATTGTCTAAAAAGCAACATTACTAAATGTTCTCAAAGAGTATTAAAGGTAGATGAAGTATATGTACCACTTGTTGCGCCGTGTCTCCGTAACTACTCACCTGCACAATTGAGTTGATCCCTCCTTCCTACAAATAATTAACAACTCCTTCAGATTTGATCAGTTTGGTACTTAAAATACTTTTTGATGGACTAAAAAGGGATAGATGTTCTCAAATAGTATTAAAGACAAATAATGTATTTGTACTACTTGTTGCGTTGTATTTGCGAAATCATACACCAACCCAACAAAGTTAATCCTTCCAGCCTGTAAATGATTCATAAAAAAGAATTGTAATCTAAAACAAGAAAAAGTACAATATCAATTTTTTTTGTAAAGGATAAAAAGTATTTAAGATTGTACTTTGTTAGAATACAATATGTGATTTGAGTCTAGATGATGGGCCTAAAAAGAAATATTATAAAATGTACTCAGAGACAAGATATTTGTATCACTTGTTTAGTGTGTTTCTATAATTGTTTACCATCCTAGCACTGTAAATGTTGTTGATGAGGTTGTTGTTTGAAAATGTATAATTATGTAGTAATTAGTTGCCACTTGACTTTCAACTTGTTGTTGTGCTTGTAATTGTAGTAGTATTTGTTGTACTTGGTATGATTAAAGCATACGTTGTTGTTGTTGTACTTGAAGTTCTACAACTGGGAGTGCTTGTAATGATACCACATGCAAAATAATGCAATGTAAGTGCTCATATCATAAATCTTTGTGACCTTAGAGTCATACTTTGTAATTTTCTATTGCGGTTGAGGAATTAATCCAATAGTAGCTCCACTCTACAAGCAACTTATATTGATAATTTGATAGATTAATTACATGCTCCAATAGGTTATAATACAGTGAGGGGTGTTTGGCAGGATGTATTAGAGAAAATAATACATATATTAGCCGTGTTATTATGTAGTTCTTTGTTTAATAGGATTTTTAGTAAACTATGGTATTAGCAATACAACCATTACTGTTCCTCAATATACCAAAATGTGGATAAGAAATAATTCAGGCATTACTGATCACAACATTACTAATAAACTCTATTTCTTATATTCTCATTCGCTACCAAACGACCCCTCATAGTTTACAAAATTTACACTATTCACCATCAAATAACAATGAAAGAACCATTTTTAACAGCAAGCAATTAAGTCTATTCGAATGTATAAAGTACGACAAATTAAGAAACTTTGAGTAGCCTTGAGAAACCTAGGTTGAGCCTCATATCCAAATTAAAACCAATTGAGCTAGATTACATTTCAAATACCTATGAGGAATAGAATTACCTTAATATCATGTGACCTTGAAAACATTCACAAAAAGAAGAAGTAATATAGTGTAGCATATAAACCTGGTGCTGAATTGGGGTCTGAATTTCGACTGATGAGGTAGTAATGGTATTTTTATCATGATCAAGTTTACGAACACCATCGGTATAAATGAGACTAAAGCCAGTATAGAACAATCCTTTTGAATCAATTAGGACAGAGGGGTAAGTATCCATATATATTTTAAGGAAAGATAGAATACTTTGCAAATCGTTATTTAATGTGGGTTCAACGGCAATGATCCATCCAAATAGATCAGTAGTCCCTAGATGTTCATCTTTGTTCATGTCGAACTTGTGATAAATTATTTTCATCTTCTCCTCTTTGCTCTTGATGCTATGAGCAGGATCCACATCCACCAATTTTCCTTCAACAAACTTGTTAACACTAGCTATATATAATAATAATGCTTAATAAAATGACCAAGGTTCAATTGACAAATGAATAAACAAGACTTAAAACTACATGTAACATGTATGGGTGGTTCAATTTTTAGGGATATATATAAGAATTGGAGGACGAAATTGGCAAAAAGAAGGGCACATTTTTATTTTTTATATTTTTAATGTTATAGTTATAATGGGGAAAGATTTCTTGTTTCAGTCAAACAAAATATTTAATGAAGGCACTCAATAGTCGTACTTGTAATGAAGTAAATATAGAGATATTGACTACTATTTAATTTTTGAACTCATGTCGAAATCAGTTGAAAGTTGTTTGATTGTGCGTTGTTTATTCATTGCATGCTTATCCAATTGTATGTTTATTCAATTATAAGTTTATTCAATAAATTTTATAATGGATATTAACAATACAATGTATTTATAAAACTCCTCATTCGAAATATGTAATAGATAAATGACTATAATTAATGATAAGCATAAATTAGGAAGTAAGTATAAAATTATCCATTGATTTCATAAACTGGACAAGTACTGTTGGACATCCAAAAATAGTATAGTGGACAACTATTATTGGACAGAGCGAGTACTATTTAAATTTTGAACTCATGTATTGAAAACTGTTTGTTTGTGCGTTTATCCAATTGTATGCTTATTCATTGCATGTTTATCCAATCGTATGCTTATTCAACTATAAGCTTATTCATTAAATTTTGTAATGAACATTTACAGTATAATGTATTTATAACACTCCTCCTTTAATGTTCATTTAATAGATAACATGTCTTAGTAAAAATCTTAATAGAAAAAATTCAATAAGAAAAAATCTTAGGAAAAACAACAGTGCACATAGTAATAAACATTTGTTAGTTGCCTCATTAAGAATCTTACCAAAAAATCAAGCGGGATAAAATCTTAATTAAGGAAAAAAAGAGTACAATACATATTTGACTTTTCCAAATAGAGACAACTATTCAGATTGTTAATCTTCGCATTCCAATCTTGTGTACCATCTTCTCAATATCTGAAGTTGGTAAGAATTTAGTAAATAAATCTGTTGAATTATCACCTGAAAGGATTTGTTGTACATCAATATCACCGCTCTACTAAAGATCATGTGTGAAGAATACTTTCGGTGAAATATTTTCATTTTATCTTCTTTTATGAAGTTTCCTTTTTTGGGTCGTATATACATCCTTGTCTTGAAATAAAGTTTTGGGGTACTTCGGTAACATTTTCAGGTCACATTTTTCTTTGATGAAATGTATCACCAATCTCAACCATATACATTCTTTACTTGCTTCATGAATATTTATTATCTTAGTATGATTTGAAGAATACCAACGTTGTAAATTGTTATGATATAACAGCAATTCTGAATAAAAATAGATAGCTTGTTTGATATCAAAATTTATGTGAGCTGGATAAATAACCTACATTTGCACAACCAATAAGATTTGAACTACCTTTGTTTGCTTAAAATAAATTCATATCAATGGTCTCCTTTAGGTATCACAATATATTTTTAACTTTGTTTTAATATTTTCGTGTAGGTGTAAAATCATCTTGCTAGTAAATGAAAAAGATATTGTGTAAAGTTTCATAGCATTGGCCAGGTGCATAAATGCACGAATCACTATTATGCCCGACCCTACACCCCGAACGTCGTCAACGCTCAAATATCATTGCGACCCCCAAGCGAACTCTTGGCCTGACCGACTGCTTAGCGGAAGATTTGCTCAAGTGATAATAGGCTTAAAAAAAAAATTTAGAACATTTAAACTCAAAGTGAATACTCAATTCAAACTATCTATAAAATATTGAACGACATAAGTGTAATAGTTTGCAAAAACATCTCAAGGAAAAGTAATTATCGAAAGACTCCTCAAATCTATCTATCTATGAAGCCTTTATTACTCAAGATGGATGTCGGCACAAGACCCACGACATCTCAAGACAACTGACTAGAAAATAAATGTCAAGTCCCCGGAATGCAGGGAGGCTCACAAAAAGCAAGCTGAAGTGTAGATTGATCTCAACGAAGCGCCTGTTGATGATCCTGAACACCTGTACCTGCATCATAAAAAAATACAGGTCGAATGACATTGGTACATTCAATTTATGAGTATGTAATATAGCCTAAGCGTAATAACTGAATGAAAGGAGTGCAATAGATGAAATATGCTCAAGCGGAATGTAAAAAAAATAAGACTTAAATCATTTAAAGTTTTACAAAATACTTACTCATCATTGAACTCAATATAATAAGTGTTTTATGAAAATACACTTTAACTCTATTGGGAGATTCTCTAACAGACAACCATCACTATGATCTATGTGATGATGCAACGCCTGCCAGAAATGTCCTATATCATGCCGGAATATAGAACCTCTCAACTAAGTGGATCCACTAAGCTATGCCCGAATGCACTAGGGATTCATCTAAAAAGTATTATCTTGTACCCATGTATGCAAGACATGGTTTATGGGGGGCTGTGAGGTTTTTGAACTCTCCTCCATGTCGGTGATCAATACTACTCCCAATAATATATATACTTTTGCTTAAATGTATAAAACATACTCTTTCTCTGGTTTGAGATAATTGATTAAAGTATCCCTTTAAAAGAGGTAACTACTCTCAATAATCTCTTAACTCATTGTTCATTTAGGAAACAAGGTTTCACTCTGCTCAAAGTAAAAATACATTCTGGGTTGAGATAATTACTCAAAAGGGGACTCATTAAGAGGTAGTTGAGATAATTACTCAAAAGGGGACTCAATAAGAGGTAACTGCTCTGTACTCAATCTTTCTGAAAACTCTTTTAACTTTTCTCAAAATAATATTCTTTTTCTTCATGTAAAAATGAAATATTTGGAAAATACTTAGTTCTCTTATATTGTTGCTTAAATCTTGGTTAAGCTTTTTCTCAAACTCCTTTTAATTTCTCAAAACTCAGTTTAAACAATTATGTTTTGTTTAAAAGATTCTCAATAAGAACTCAATGAATACTCAGAAAATATGGTTCATTCTAAAAACTAGACATGAACAATCAACTCAAGAATTTCAATGCAAGATATATAAACTTAATAATAGGAAATGGAATTCAATAATCAATAACTCAAGAACTCAGAACTCATTATCAATTCATCTCAAGAATACTCAAATCTAAGTATAGAACCATATATTACTCTTTTACTTATTTGAAAGTAGAAATAGGGTCTGAGGATGAACTAGTCCAATACTATGATAGCTTTACATACCTTGAAGAACGAAGTTCTTGGGGAAACTTGGGGAAATCAACAAAAATCGAAAAAAGCTTGAAACCCTAGCTTTTGTCTTCTTGAAATCTTTCTCTAATGACTTGAAGTGTTAATAAACATAAAAATAATTGACTATCACTCTTTAAGCAGTTAACTAGGTGAAAACGCCGTGGTTTACGGTTAAAATAGGGGTTAAAATGACATAGTTTAAGTACCAAATGCATAGGAGAAAGACCAAAATGACCCCAACTTAAAAACTGAAGGAGTGCCCTTCACGGACTGTTTAAGGCTCCACGGTTCGTGAAACACTTCACTGGAAGTATAGTCGTCCGTGAAACTTTGCCTGTCTAACAGAGCCTTACTAAAATGGGCATAACGTTGTACTCCGAACTCGGAATAAGACAAAATTGGTGGCATTGGAAAGAGGACTCAAACACGTTTATTTTGATAGGTCATGATCCACCTTTTTTATTATTTGCTGAGAGATACGATAATTTGAAATTTACCCAAGTAAAATCTTATATTGAAACTAAATCGGTAAGAAAACTTTCAACTCAACTTTGTAGGGTTTCTTGTGACCTTAATTAATATCAAAAATCATTCTCACACTAGAGAATTGATCTTAACACCTCAAAATAATTTATAATCACACGGCACAATCTTATACACAAATAAAGAATTGCTCGAGCTTTAACGTAGAAATGTTTTGGTTGTTACAATTATACTGAGATATGATACTTCAAGACCAAGAAGTTCCTCATTCTTTTATTGAGATTGGAAAGGATCTTTACCACTTCAAGTGATTGAACAATTATTGGATTACTTAATAGATGCACCTATTTCATGTAAATTATTTTAGAATTTTCTCAGTATAGACAAATTGATGGATAAAGATTCATCTAGTAAATATTCAATTTCCAGATCCAGATAAAGTTTTCTTTTCAAAATCTAATTTTATCACAAATTTTTTCTTTAGGTACTCAATTGCCTTTAGGACGTATTCAGAAGTCTTGAATGAGATTATATCATCAATAAAAATGACAAATACAATAACTTATGATGTGATTGTTGGAAAACTATATGCACAGCGGAAGCATATCAAGATCTTACTGCTTACATGAATAATAGATAACCA
This sequence comes from Solanum paucissectum, assembly GCA_029582445.1. Taxonomy (NCBI): domain Eukaryota; kingdom Viridiplantae; phylum Streptophyta; class Magnoliopsida; order Solanales; family Solanaceae; genus Solanum; species Solanum paucissectum. Next base: position 5,394 of record JAJONZ010029086.1, on the reverse strand, counting down.
ATAAAGTTTATGCTAGAAAATATAATTATGCTAGAACACATAAACTTGTTGAAATCTAATTCGATAAATACCTCTTGAAGCGTGAACAATACCTTCAAGCGAATCCCCAGGTTAGACAAACCTTCAAGCGATTCACAAGATAGACAACAACTTTGCAGTGTTCTACAATGATCCCAAGTTCACATCCGAACTCTCTCAATACTTGGGTGGACAAGTATGAATAGAAACCTTCGATTTCTTGGGTTATAAGAATCCTAATTATAGATATTTCTTCCCAATCAAAAGAGGAGAACAAAACATAGTCTATTTTCTTCAACCAGAAAAAATACACTCCTCTTTTCTTTTTATAAGAAAAAACACGCTTGTCTCCCCTTTTCCCTTTAGAAATATGATTCTGAGTTCTAGTTAAATATGGGCACTGTAGGGACCACCTAATTAATTACTAAGACTTCCTATTATGGAAATAATTCCAAATAATTAATTTGAATTTATTCTTAGCATAATAAATTTCAAATCATTCCACTAGAAATTAGTAATTGCACTCCTCTATTTATATTTTGAAATTCCCCACTAAACACTTATGTAATTCTCCATGTTAAGATTACATATACTAATCAATAAATTAAATTACTGACGAATTTAATTTAATGATTAATTTCCTTTAAAGCACTACTTAACTCATTTCATGTATCAGATTCATAAATCCACTTGCAAGGTTTTGATGAAAACTTATAAGTTTCTCAAAAAGGCATATCAATCAATCTCTATAACGAGACATGGATTCCATCAACTAACTTATTATTTCACCAATATTTATTATTATCATCCAATCTACTAGGCATATTGCCACATCTCAAAATCTCATCTTTTAATAAATCAAAATGATAATTAATAGATACAGACCAGAATAGTTATATCAGGATTAAGAATATAAGTACATTTAATAGTTTAGAGAATATGTTTTTGTCAGTCAGTCTAAAACAACTATCTCTACTCGGCCCCGTTCAATACATACAAAATGCACTAGCACAAGAAGTTGGAACTATATCATTCCCATAATTAAGATAAATTACATATAATCTTGTGCTACAATCGTAGTGATGGCATGTCCAATTTCCATCCTAGATTGTGAACAAAAAACTTTATACTTATAAGAACCGATGATTTAATCCTTTGTGTATAAGCTAAAACTCTACACACAAAATCATCTACTATATAACTAAACAGACACCATAAACGAATATATGATCTATTAAAACTGAGAAAATATTTATTCTATAATAAATATAATATCTTAACATATGGTTAATAGTATATATCCCAAAAATCTCCCACTTAGACTTTTAACCATCATAATTGTTATAATGTACTATATCTAAATGCATGGTTAATAGTATATACCCTAACAATCTCCGAGTTAGATATTTAGTCTTGAAAATTGTTAGAATACTATGTCTAAACAAATGATTAATAGTATATACCCTAACAATCTCCTACTTAAACTCTTAACTATGCATTTACAACTTTCACATGCATTCATTTATTTCTTATCAAAAGAAATTTACCAAGTTATTTTCTCATGCAATTTTGTCTAGTAGTGCTTCGTCGTAACATATCAATTTTGTACTAGATCTTGAGAGAGCTTCTCATGAAACCTTCCAAGAGTGTACTTATTTTCAGGAAATCTATCATAAAAGTTCTCTCAAGCATACAAAACTCGCTATGATTCTCCCACTACGACTAAGCACTACTACATAATCACACTTTCATGATCTTGAGTCTTAATATTTTCTTCAAAATCTTTCAATATTGAAATATTAACAACTTTTTCATGTAGTGTTCTTTAATTTTGCTCAGCATCACTTCCACTACTTGAGGTAGTAGTTTTCTTATGTCTAGTAACATTTCTCCCACTACTTAAATGCAATGGAACGTCATTTGTGACATACCAATTAGATGTTTTTGAGCGTTTGAATTTATAATTGACTTATTTGTTATTTCTTTGCTCAATTCCTGTAAAACTAGTTTACTTCTAGGAACATGGTTTACTAAATGATCCTTTTCTAGAATCAGATAGTTGTGTTAACAATTGCCTTATTTTCTTTAGGACACTATAATAAACCTTCTTTCATTATTTAGGATATCCAATTAATACACACATTCCGTTCTTAATTCCAATTTTCTTATTCTCCCACTCAACACATATGTTGGACAATCCTATATCTGAACATGACACAGATTAGACTTACGTCAAATCCAACTAGTTTTATAGTTGTTCAAGGTACTGATTTGAAAGAAATTGAATTCAGAATGTGATATGTAGTTATTAGAACCTATCCCAAAAGAAACAAAATAATTAATAATAAGTCAATAATTAATCTTATCATCTTCATAAGAGTCTACTTCTTTTTCTTCTACACCAATATATTATTATAGAATGTTTGGTGTAGATAATTGAAATGTAAATATTCTATAAGATAAGTGACTCATGAGCTCTGCAGAGAGGTTTATGTCACTACAATCAGATTGCAGTGACTTTATATATTTTTCATGATGTTATTTTCATGTGTCTTAAATATTTTGAGTTTATCAAAACATTTAGACTTACAAAACATCAAAAAAAATATTCATATCATGAGTAACCTTCTTGAAAACTCAGAATACTCAAATTCACCTCTTGCCCAAATGTTCATTTATAACACAAATCAAAATAGATTAATTATAACTTATCACTACCTCTTTTTCCTTTTTAAGAGGAAAGGTCTCTTAGTCATGTTTCCTTCTAAACAAGACTCATATGTTGATAGTGATTTCACTTTCAATGAACCGTTATGTCCATCCATTAAACAACCTTAAAATTCTATTCAGAATAAATGACTGAGACGCTAATGTACAGATAAGTTTCATTGAATTTAAAAGATATTTTCCCTTATGAGACAGATTAATATAATTCGATTCATGAGAAATAATACTAATAAAAAAATCATGCATCAATATACCACAAGAAATAAAATATTCATCAAACTCAATGATAGGAGAGTTACAAAAAATAATATTAAATATTCATCTCTTATCTAGTTAGAAATTGAAAATAATTCCTTCTAACATAAGGTACATGTACAATGCATTCTTTGAATTAATATCTTATCTCTACCAAAAGAAAAGCTTAAGTAGTACTAAGTGGGTGCGTAAAGTCTATTGAGAATATGAGATATAATACATTAAATAGATCATAATATTTTGAATAATCCTAAATAGCAAATTCAGGGCTCATTTATAAATATATATCCATGCATCTCGAATAGCCAATCGATGGGATTGGAGAACTACCCATGCAATACACATGTACAATGACCGATTATTCACTCCATAAACTTATACAGACCTAACTCAGATGGAGAGTCTACTGTTAGTTTAAGTCAAGTCAAAATCCTCTAGTTACATTGATCCAATCATATATTACTCAGTTTAGGAGAGTTAATACAAATAACGACCGGGTTTTGTCGTTATACAAATTCCAATGGGGGAAAATTTGGGGCAGAAAAAACTTTTTCGTAGTATTTATATTTTTCCAACCTTGTCTAGATTTGGACGAAATCAGAGTCCTTGAGGTGTGGGGAAATATGGTAACAATCAGGTGAGTTATTTTTTATTTTGATGGCATGAGTAGTTAGATAACTTGTTAAGAAAATCGTACCACTTTACGAAATTGAATTCGGGCGAGTAGAGCTTTCGAAATCGATCTTAGCGTAAAGGGTATTTTTTTATCATCGTGGGTTAGAGGTGTGTTATGAAATGGCATTTTGGAATTCCTTCGATGGACTCTCTAGTTCCGTTTGTGCAACTTTAGTGGGAGTTTGGTTGCTCTGGTGCGGCCACTACAACAGGATATGGGGCATTATGGAAGGTACGACAAAACTTAAAATCATAGGTGAAAGGTGAATAGCTCCCTGGTTCAAGAATGCCACCCTGGCGGGAAGTTGGGTCGCTCTGGCGCCGCCTCTACAGCGGGGTGAGGGCCGCTGTGGTGGGCTAGAAGCAACTTAATGTTGTTAATAAACCCCTAAACAACCTTATTTGTCACTTTTCAATTTTTAGAGCTAAGGACCGACCCCCCCCCCCCAGGTGACTCATACTCATTTTTCACCATTCTTGAGGCTAAAGGTAAGTGTTTCACTCCCCCAATCCATTTTTTGATCCATAGAATGTAATAGAATGGGTGAATATTGATGGGAGAGGGTTTTATTATAGATTCTTTGGTGGAAACAACCCTAATTTGGATGGTTGGGATCATGGGTTTGATCTAGGGTTCATAGAATTGTTAGTAATTCGGGTAGTTATTGATTGTTTGTTGATTCCCGTGTTATTATGATTGTTTGTAGACCAAGAACAAGAGGAATGAATCCGGAAAGGGAAGGATCAAGTTTCTTAGGGTTTCAAGCTTGTTTCGAGGTAGGTGATGGTTGTGATTATATGATTGTGTGTTGTATGCTTGTTTTTGCTTCATTATGATACTTGTATATGTATGAATGTTGCAATGTTGATCACACTTGTTGTAAATGAGATAGATGAAATATCAATGCCATGAAATCATGACTTATATATATGATCTTGATTATGTACTTGTGTTTGTGATTGTGGTGTGTGAATGGGATCGGATTGCCACGTTACGACATAACTAACTTGGATCAGATTACCACATTTCGGCATAATTATGGGATCGGTTGCCACATTCCAGCATAATTATGGGACCGGATTACGACGTTCCGCCATTCTAACTATTTGGTTTGGGGTTCCATGAGAGGACCAATGATGTGGTGATAAATGTGAATGTGTTGTTGATTCTTCATGTTGATGATGTTGTATATGTTGATATATATGCATGTGATTATAATGTTGTTTGACTTGTTTATGCTGCACTAGTGGGATAGCCGTGTGATCCTACCAGTACACTGTGGTTGTGTACTTATACTGCACTTGCTCTTATTTTTGTTGAGTATAGGGCATTTTCACGCGAGTATTGACAGACCTCGCTTAGAAGATCAGTGATCGTCTCTTTGAATTCAAGGGTGAGCCAATTCTTCTGGGCTGCCATGGGCTTCTCTTTCGTCTGAGTCCATCATTTCCGGGATTAGATTTTGGTCTTGTTAGTTGATTAGCTCATTAGTTTGAGGATGTATCCCTTCTTGTTTAGACCTGGATCATTTGTTTAGATGTTTTGGTACATTGACTTTTAGGTTCTAGGTATTAAATTTCTGCATTTGTTAGTTAATTAACTTGCTTCCGTAACTTAATTGCCTTAGTATTGTTTTAGTTGCTTAGTTTGGTTGTAGTAGTGGTTCTCCCACCGAATGGTTAGTGTGGGTGCCAATCACGACGGTCTGGGTCGTGACA
>JAJONZ010029085.1:0-45835 GCA_029582445.1 Solanum paucissectum | reverse complement strand
GACCTTTCATAGGATAGGTAATGGCCCACCTAATTCGTTTTGAGCTAAAATATATGACCATTTAAAGTTGACCCTCACACCTAACTTAAAACTAAAAAAACTGTTTTTAGGGGACTGTTTTGAGGGTCTCGGTTCTAAATGATTTCATGACCTAGCTTAAGGTCTTGCTAGCTTATAAAGCTGATTAATAAACTAGTTAATCAACCCCTTAAGCCCTTAAACAACACTCCAAACTTCAACAACAAGACCCTTACAACTTACTAGTTCAAATGACTAGTTTCCGGACGTCACGGTCATTTCTTGACGTTTGACCTCAAATCTCTTTAAACTAAACTTCAAAAGCTATTTCTCATCATTTCATTAAGTTCTCGACTCCAAACTCACATATGAGGCTCTAGTTTCACTCTATCATTTTCCGAGTCGTTACAGGAAAGCTATGGACCTTCACCAAAATTCACACTTGCTAAACTTTGTAAAACATTGTTGGTCCTTAAGAACTTGCAACAAAATTCTCAAATGGTCCAAATGTTCATTTTCACTCCTTGAATAGATCAAAATATCATCGATAAACACAATCACAAACATGTCTAGGTTTGCCTAAATACTCTATTCAGCAAGTCCATAAATGCCGTTGTAGCATTAGTCAACCCAAATGACATTACCATGAACTCATAATGAACATAACGGATTTGAAAAGCCGTCTTGGGAATATTAACCCCTCTAACCCTCAATTGTTGATAACCTGAATGATAATCTATCTTGGAGAAATAACTAACCCCTTCAAGTTGTTCAAACAAATCATCAATTCTAGGAAGATGCTATTTGTTCTTAATCATAACTTTATTCAATTGACGATAATTGATGCACATTCTAAGAGACCCATTCTTCTTTCTAACAAATAACATTGGAGCACCCCATGGAGAGATACTCGGTCGGATGAAACCCTTATCTAAAAAATCCTTTAATAGCTCTTTCAATTCCTTTAACTCGGTTGAAGCCATTCTATTAGGAGGAATAGAGATAGGTTGCATATCCGGAATAAGGTCAATACAAAAATCTATTTCCCGCTTGGGAGGAATACCGGGCAAATCATCAGGTAAAAATTTAGGGAACTCATTAACCATGGGAACCGACACGAGAGAAGGGGTTTCGAAATCTACATCCCTCACCATAATAATATGGTAAAAGCAACCTTTCGAGATTATCTTTCTAGCTTTAAGGTAGGACACCAATTGACCTCTAGGCATAGAATTTCCCCCCTCCCACTCTAAGATAGGCTCATTTTGAAATTGGAATCTAACCACCCGAGTCCTACAATAAATAGAGTCATAACATGCATGCAACCAATCCATACCAAGAATCACATCAAAGTCTAACATGTCAATCTCTAGCAAGTCAACAAGAGTAACTCTATCGGACAAGGAAAAAAGACATCTTCTATAAACCCTCTTAGCCACCACAGAATAACCAACTAGGGTAGAGACCGAAAAAAATTCTAATAACATTTCGGGGAACATATCAAATTTCATGGCCATATAAGGTGTCGCAAAGGAAAAAGTAGCATCTGGATCTAACAAGGAATATACATCAATAAGAAACACTTTTAACATACAGGTCACCACATCTGGGGAGCTCCTTGGTCACCTCGGGTTTGAAGAGCATAAAAGCGGCTTTGCTTTGGAGCATTGGAGTTTGAACTGCTTGGAGGAGCTTGCTTGCCCTCTCTTCCTTTAGCCACAAGTGTTGGACAATCTCTCATTTTGTGTCTACTCTTTCCACAACAAAAGCAACCATCCGTTCCAACTACACACTTACCATCATGTTTCCTTCCACACTTTGCACAAATAGACCTAGTCACATAAGAGCTACTACTATTACCTCCTTAATGTTTAGGGTTAGACACCCTATCCTTGTTGACCCATGTGGGAGCACTAGAGAAACCTTAGTTGGAAAACCTTTGTCTAAACCTTGGTCGACCTTGTCAATCAGATCTAGTATTGGAGAAGTTCCCATCACAGGTCCTAGGTCTTTTCACCTCCCTATTATTTTCCTCGAGTTTCTTCTCCTCAAGTAACCTAATTATTACAAGCATAATCTCATAATATCCTTCTTTGTTCAACACACCCACATCACAAGATCATAATTTGGGAATATAAGGATTTCATGGGTTCTTAAGGATTTCTACAAAAAACCATAAAAATCATCAATTCAATCATAATATAAAGTAATTCAAGGATTAGAATCATTTTTGAAAGGAACCCACGACTTTGGAATCAAACCCTAGCTTTTAGGGATTTCAATATTTGAAATTGAGATTTTGAAGGGGCTCCATGGACGAATTATATCCATGGATGAAGAGCTACAATCCCTGAGCAATGAAACCCAATGAATTTGAGTAGAAGACCTTGCTCCTTGAACCCTAGATCCAACTTCCTTCTTCTTCTTCTTGAAGTTCTAGAGAGAGAATATTCGGAGAAGATGAAGTTTTGGGAATAATTTTGAGTTTTAGAAATTATGAGGAGAATAACTTAATTTAGGGGTCTAAAATCCTTATATAGTTAGTCTTAATTAGGATAAAATGATGTCACTTAATATTAATTGAAATTGGAAAACCCTAAAGTGCCCCTAAACTAATTCCTCAAAAACAGTTTCCATGTTGGAACCACGAACCCATGACCTACAGACCGTGTATGGAACCACGACCCGTTCTGGTTGGGCGTGGTTAATGGTTAGAGAGCCTAATTTGCGGGCTTGGACCTACGTCTCCCACCCACGTGGCGTGGACTGACCCACGGGGAGTGGTTCAATCTGTGGTCTGATGATTTATTTTAACGTTTATCAAATACATTTCATCCAATTCTAAGTGCAAACAATCTTTAATCAATATAAAACCCAAACAAATGAGTTGGGGTCGAATCCATAGGGAGGGGTACGTGTCCAAATTCAATTAAGATGTAAAAATGTGATGCAGCTAGTGATAGGAAAAGGTATTATCAAAAAAAGACATGAAATAAATCGAAAGAGGTGACACGAATGTCAGATGGAGGTTTTTGTTTGCAATTATCAACTACAACACAGTCACAAACAATTTGAAATAAAAATATGGAGAGGAATTCTCGGGATGTGATCGACTATAGGAAAATTTTGATATATGGGTAATGAAATTACTAGTAAACAACTACAAATCAGTGGGTAGGCTAGACTACAAGGTAGATAGCTTTCTCTCGAACAACTATCCCGAATTAGGTGATTTCTTTCGAACATCAACAAGCATAGAAATTAAGAACAACCCACACCTTAATTCATTCACTCTCTCGATCTAGATTGGTAAGATTGAATTTAGGATTCAGTCTCTCGAGCTGAACCCAGCTCAACCCAATACCTATAAACCATTAATCAAAAGTCTTAGTTCTAAAACCTCACTCTCGAGCAAGCTAAGAACACAAACTTAGAACTGCATTTGCAACTACAATTCATAAATTAAACCACAACTAATGATAAAACCCACTTTAATATAGCATTTAAACTAGTAATTAACAATACCCATAAACTAATTCAACACATAGTCACATGATCACACCCCAAGAATTGGGGTTTTAGCCAAACATCATAAAAATGTAAAAATGGTTATCAAATCGATTAGTCATCAACTGGGTAAGAGTAATTAAGCCTTTACAATGCTCAAAATTGAAGAAAATCAGTAACCCACTTGCAAAATCTCCGAATTGAATCCCCAAAAACCTTCAAGTCTATTAAGAACTATTCTAAAATGATTGTAAACTAAAGTCTGGAAAAGAGAACTCCTGAATTAACAGTTAAAAATTCAATTTATAGTTGCTAAAAATTTGCCACGAAGGGCCATTAGGTGAGGTTAGTCGGATTCGCCGAGTGGTTCGGCGAACCACCCATCGCTCTCTTCTATCACCTTTTTCATAGGTTCTCAACATCCTCAAGTCTTATAACTTTGGGCGATCACTCTTGGCATCGCATAATTGCTCGGTGATTCACCGACTACCCCATTCCAATCGTCGACTTGGTTTCTTCCCTCAGGGCTGGCACACCGGAAGCTTAGGCGATCAAAATAGCCACTCAGAGAATTGCCAAGTGCTCTTGGCGATCATCAGGCTCGCCTTACTTCACTTCTTCACTTTGTTTTGTTCCTTTTTACCTGTTAGTGTCCTTGCTTTGCTCCTCAATCCATATACGTGAATTTAAGGCTTTAACATCAGTTTATGACACAAATTAACCATTTGAGGACACTAAAACCATATAAACAAAGCCCCAAATGAGTCCAAATCTCTGACTCATCAACACCCCCAACTTAAACTTTTGCTTGTCCTCAAGTAAAACATAAGATCAGCAACTTAAAATGATGTCTCAAATAGTGCTGCATAAGACTCAACATGAATGCACACAATAAGGTTCAACTTACTCATGTAATGATCAATTGTGCACTCAAAGGTTCAAATTGTGGCGCACCGTTATCATAGATTGTAAAGTTCACAATACTTGCTTCAAATGCAAGTTCAAGCTCAATTAAGGTACTCAAATGCCCTCACAACAAAGATGATTCCATATTCACACTAATTTCTTCAACAATTTAGAGTTCCGGAATCACATACGACTCTCACACTCACAAAGATGAACACATGCATGACTTCACCCATATGTTTGCCCTTATTTTTCAATGAACATTCGTCTCAGCTCACTCAAGATCACAAAGGTCTTTTAATGGCTTGTAATGGAGCTGAGTTTCAAGGTATGGTCATTTAGGCATAGTGGCTTCTTATTTAATGAAGTCTGGGCTGAATATCCCTTTCCTCCTTTTTTAACATTTTAATCATGCTCATAATCCACCCCATCATTCAACTTCATATGAACTACCGGATACCCCATTTCTTTTGCAACTTCCACTACTTCATTTCACAACTTTTTCATTCTTTTTCTTTGCTTTCTTCTTTACTTATTTTGGGTTCCATATTTTTCTAAACCATTACTCAAAGAGGGATTTCTCACACTTCTTGACTTTCCTTCTCTTTTTACCACACCCCCAACTTAGGCTTTTAAACTAAGTTTGATATTCAAACAAACCACACTTCATGAAAGTTATGGGTGGATGGATAAAGAGAGGTCACAATTGTTCAAGTTTCTTCCAAGAAAAGGGTAAGGCTCAAGAGGATTCAATCAAGGTTTATACATCTCACAAGGTTGGCCACAAACGAGGTATATTGTCAAATTATTTCACTCTTCAAAATTGTTTCATAAGATCATTTCAAGTGCTTACATAGATCAGTCAACCGGACCAACGAGGCAAATTGTAGGTGTCATCACACACAATGTTCAAAGTAATCTCATTACACAAGGAATTGTCACCAATATCAAACAAGACTACACACTTTCTAACTAGTGTGCAATGTTCATCACAAGAGACCCATTCGATAACCGGCTAGTCTCAACGAGATGCTAAAAGTTTACACATTGTCTATGCAACTTCATTGGCCTCATCGTAGCCGCACATTCATTTCGTTCAATTAAGAGCACTATCCAAGTCATCGGTATTGATCATAACTGATACTCAAATTTACAAAAGAACAACCACAATCACACACAATAGAGGTGGCGAATTTTTTTTAAAATTAGGTTCAAAACCATTTCCATTTAAAACATGGGGCCACAAGCTAAAACATCCACAAGATTGTTAGCAACATATATGTATATCAACTAAATCAACCTAATATTCAGAAAACAAAACAAAATAACAAGAGGTAGGTATGGAAATACCTCACCCAACACAACAAAAGAAGAAGTTGTCCTCAAATGCCACTAGAACAAACAAAGTATAACAAATAATAGACAGGGAGGGGAAAATCATCTTGTCTACTCAGTCACTCCATATGTTGGGGCATTAGTGCCCGGTGTAGCATCAGTTGTGGCTCCTTTGGGGCCAGCCATAGTAGTGTATCTCAAGGAAGCATGTCCGGCTGTCTCGAACATGGCACCCTCAAAGTCGACCAGATACTCATAAACATTCAGATCTGGCACCTCAATCTACTTCTCATATGTGTCGGCCTCAGACTTAGCAAGAACAATATCCTCTATAATATCATCTCCGGCGGTAGCAGGAGGCACTTCAGCAGAGGCTGGAATCTCAACACTCGGATCATCTGTGATCTCCCTTGTCCCAAATAATGAAGTAAAGTTTGTGGACTTCAGATGGTCCGCATTCTTCCTCATATCAGAAACATCGGCTTTCAAAGTAGTCACCTTAGTAGTAACCCCCTGCCGTCTCTCACAAACCTCAACTCTTGTTTAGAGGGCATCAATGGAAGACCTGAGAGGAGGCAATGCAGAGGAGGCAACGCAATGGTAAAAACTTTCTCAATCATATAGAGCACCTCGACCTCTAACCGAGAAGCCCACACATTTGCTGAATGGGCTAGGTGCCCTATCTTGAGGACATAGCCTAGTTTATCAGAGTCTTGGAGGCAGCGGTACCAGCAGCAGCTCTAGGGGGCGGGGGAGCAGAAGAAGAACTTGGGGCTTGAGAAGGAGTGGAACCGAAAGTACCTGAAGGTCAGAGGCTGAGGTAGGCAAGGCTTCCTCTGCAGGTATTGCATCAATATCAACCTTCGAGGATGTGTCCACCGGAGCTGCTCTTCTCCTATCAGCCTCGTTCTATGTGCACTTGACCTCTATGTGCCAAATGTCGATGGAAGATATGGGAGTGACCTCGATATCCCTCTTCTCAACATGAGGAACTCCAGCCCGACGACACGACTCTGTGGTGAGTACTGGAAATGGAATGGATATTTGCCGTTGTTTGGCCCTCATGGTCATCGATAAATCAATAATTAACCCCAAATTGAAGCTATTCCTAGCTATGTAACTCTAGAGGCAGGCCTCCTTTGGGTGGCATAGGATAGATTTGTTTGAGACGGCAGGATTGAGATGACAATAAATCCAAAATAGTATCTCGCCGCCATATTTATCTCCCGCTTCTCGAAAGGCGCCCCGACCTCAATCCACCTTGAGGTGATGTAAGAAATTAGGGCATCTAGCCAGCCCTTTAAGTTATCCAGAGTCTTCCAAGTGAACATACTTTGATATTCATGCTCAAACCCTCCATCCCTCTTGAACACAATGCTAATATCTTTGTTGCTCACTGTCCTACCTCGGACCACCAAAGACTCCACCGGTCTGAAGGCACTGGCCTTCTTTTTTCCCTGTGGTACCAAGTCACTGAAAGAAGCATAAAAATCTCAGACCCATGTAGGATGTATGAGCCACGGAGCCTAGTGAAGACCTAGAACTTGTGGAACTAGATAGTGTCCCACACTGCAGGATACCTGTCCACTACATTATCCGTGGACATCCTCTTTTCTTCTAAGATGGTCCTCAATCCCTCGGCTTTAACCAGTTGAGTAATAGGAGAGAAAGACCCTGAACGTGTGGTGCTGGAACCACCATCTGTGTTGAAGCTGGCACTGAATCTGATGTAGGAGGGGTTAGCTTCGGAATCCTAGATGGATCATTACGAGTGTTAGAACGTAGCTCTACTCGTCGGGCCTGCAACAACTAATTATCCTCAGGCTCAGAGAATGAAACCTGAGAATCAAAAGACTCCCCTCACTATCGGAGTTGTGCTCCAGTGTCTCAACTACGAGCGCCTTGCCCTAGCCCTTACCTCTCTTTGGATGTAACTTCTTGCTCGTTGTATTGGAAGAAACAGCTTCATCATTGATTACAATCGATCGTGCCCTTTTTTGCGGTGGCATGCCACTATCATTCAAGTTTGTTCTAGCATAATCTACAAAACACCTTGAAAGGTGTTAGAAACAATTCAAGAAAAGTGCATAAATTAAGTTGCAAAAAGACATGCCGAACCAGTCGCCAAGTCACTTTGGCGAGCCAGATCAGGCTCGCTGAAAGTACCAGCACAAAATATTTCCAGAACCAAGGCATGTCGGCGATGTTCAGGGCTATTCGGTGAATCTCCGACATAAATCGTCAAGCTTTGAATAGCCTGCCGAATATTACAATGTTATTTTAAGGGCTAGGGGGGAAGAAAGGGCGATCGAAAGAACCTTTTGATGAGTCACCGAATGAACTCGGTGAGCTCAGGATTCCCGCCGAAAGTTACAGATCAACTAAGCCAAAAAAAAAATTAAGGGAAATCAAAGGGGGACGTTGGCGAACCACCGAACCACTCGACGAGCTTGACGAAGCTCGCAAAATGGCCCGACGTGTCATTTTTCAACCCTGTTTCACAAAATCAAACTTGCAACCTCTGAATTCAAAATGAAACACAAACACTATTCAATTATCACTAGCCCCATACTACCCATTCCCTCGGTGTACTCAGACTTCATCCGATTTGGGGAAAATTGGCCATTTGATGACCTTTGCCCTTATGAATGAAATCAAACTCTCCATAATCAGGTAAATTATGTCATTTAGCACAATTCGGGGTTACTTAGACTTTACCCAACTAGACCCATTACAAAATTACCGCAACCCAATAATTTTGAACCAATTTTAACTCACAAAACAGAGAAATTGATCGATTTAAGCATTTAGGCACAAGTTCACACAAAATACGGGCAATCCAAAACATAAAATATTAGTAAAACAATTACCCAACATCATATAACACCAAATTACCTATTGCATTTGATTTCAACCACAAACTCAAAGTACGGGGTTCGGAAAACAAACCTGTACGCCAAATATCAAAGTTGAAAAGCTAGGCGGCAAAGTTCTCCAAATTCGAGCACAAAATAAAAAAATAGAAATACAAGTAAAACAATGAAATATGGAAGATTTAAAGTTTGGGTAAGAATGCATGAGAGTTAGAAAGGATAGAAGATGAAGGATTTTTAAATTTTGAACCGTTTTGGCCTTTACAACCTTTTAGTTTGCGGCACCATCAGCGGAGTAAGTTGTGCTCGCAAACCCACTTGGCGATGGGCCGTGTGGTAGTTTACCTCGCTGAGTTTAGAGGATTTACAACAAATTTTGGGGTTCAAATGGTCGACAAAGTCGAGCTCACCGACCTGTTCGCCGAGTCATTGATTAGGCATTTAGTCCGCCAAGTTTTACAGAGTGCCCCTTAAAGCTTGGTTGTTCCAATGACGGTCCAAGTCAGGGCTCGCGAACCTGTTCAGCAGGTCACTGAATGGACTTTTGGCTCGCCAATCTACCTATTTTCCAACACTCTGCACCTTTCAACCTGCACAATCAACACTTGTTATTTAAAATCAAAAACAAAAGCAATAGGAACTTGGGTTGCCTCCTAAGAAGCGCCTTAGTTAATGTCGTGGCACGACGAGGATACCAAATCAAGCTTCATTTTTAGGGTTTGCCATTGTGTCACTAGGAAACCCCCTTGTTGTCTTTGATTTAAATGAGAAGAAAGTTGACCCATTTGGGTCTCCAGCTGCTTAATAGAGACCGAATGAGAGGTAATCGTATGATTGAGAGTTAAGGCATCCTCTTTCATCTCTTTCAACACTTTGTCCAGTCCATAAACATTGTTGAGAATGCATAAGAGCATATCTTGTGTACGTCCACCTTTAAATTCCTTGGGCTTTTGACGCTCATGGGGAGGGACATACCCATCTTTGTCACCCTCCCTTTCCTTCCAAGTGGCATTTCGATCATGCCAATCTCTATCTCTGTCTCTCTAGCCCTCATCTCTATTCCATCCTTGATTTCCACCCGGTCTTGGATAGTTTGCATGATAACTTCCTCCTTGATTGGCTACGAAGTTCACTTTGTCGTTGTACAATGCTTCAAATTGTGCTTCATCGGGGTTTACTCCACGAACACCCAAAGTATTAACACTATTTGTACCAACACCCATGACATTTTTAGCAAAGATATCCAGCTGGGTCATCATTATGGCAATGTTCTAGTCTCTCTCTTGGTCCTTTTCGATCTGCTCTTTTGTCATTGTAAAATTGAGAGGAGAGACTTGGTCTTCACGAGTGTACTATGCCCTATTGATCTCGGTCATACAATCAAGGAGTTGAGATGCTACTTCGTAGGGTTTTTACATTATACCATCGGGAACAAGTCGATCAGCAACTTCTTTGTTCATCGAGTCGAGGCTTCTATAGAAGTATTATAGCATCACATTATTTGGAAGTCCATGAGTTTGGCATTGCAGCACCAACTTCTTAAACCTCAGCCATGTCTCATAGATTGGCTAACCTTCCTGGCATTTAAAACCTTAGATGCTATCCCGGAGTATAATATTGTGATTAGCTCATCCCAAGAGGTAATGGAGTCTCTTGGTAATTCAGATAACCATTTGGTAGCTTAGCCCATCAAAAAAAATTGGAACAACCTGAGGCAGATTGATTCTTGCGATATGTTCTTAAATGAGAATGGACCACAAACGTCCATGAAGTTTCGAATATGCTCATGGGGATACTCATGAGCCAGCCCCCCAAATAAACCTTCAATTGTAGGAGCTGAAGCATTGTGATAGTAATGTGAAAAACAATGTTTCCTGCAGTTCGAGGTAGACGTATTACTCCCACATGACCCAATGGAATTGGGTCATATGCATTCGGGTCATTTACATCATTGAGGTTTCCAACATCATCTTGGTGGGCCAATTGGCTAGCATTACTTCCGTTAACGCTCATTTCCTCCTATGTTTCACACAAGCAACACAAAACCAACAATTAAAATAAGTAGATTCAACTACAACCAAAGAGATCACAATTCAACTTCACTAAAAGAATTTTAAACAACACCACTCCCCGACAATGGCGCCATTTTGATGATTTATTTTAACGTTTATCAAATACATTTCATCTAATTTTAAGTGCAAACGATCGTTAAGCAATATAAAACCCAACAAATGAGTTGGGGTCGAACCCACAGGGAGTGGTACGTGTCCAAATTCAATCAAGAAGTAAAAACGTGATCTAGCTAGTTATAGGAATAGACATTATCGAAAAAGAAATGAAAAAAATAAAAAAAGGTGACACGAAAGTCAGATGGGGGTTTTTATTTGCAATTATAAACTACAACGCAGTCACAAACAATTTGATATAACAATAAGGAGAGGAAATTTTGGGATGTGTTCAATTATAGGCAAATTTTGATATATGGATAATTGAAATTACTCGTAAACAACTCCAAATAAGTGCGTAGGCTAGACTATAAGGGGGATAGCTTTCTCTCGAACAACTATCCCGAATCATGTGATTTCTTTCGGACATCAACAAGCATAGATATTATGAACAGTCCATACATTAATTCATCCACTCTCTCGAGCTAGATGGGCAGGATTGGGTTTACGATTCACTCTCTCGAGCTGAACCCAGCTCAAACCAATACCTACAAACCATTAATCAATAGTCTTAGATCTAAAACCTCTCTCTCGAGCAAGCTAAGAGCACAAACATAGAACTGTATTTGCAACTGCAATTCATAAATTAAACCACAACTAATGCTTAAACCGACTTCAACATAGCATTTAACCTAGTAATTAACAATACCCATAAACTAATTCAACCCATAATCACATGATCACACCCCACAAATTGGGGTTTTAGCCAAACATCATAGAAAGGTAAAAATGGTTACCAAATCGATTAGCCATCAACTAGGAAAGAGTAATTAAGCTTTTACAATGCTCAAAATCAAAGAAAATCAATAACCCACTTGTACAATCTCCTAATTGAATCTTCAAAAACCTTCAAGTTGTCATGACCCGAGCCTAAACCTCAGATGTGATACGGTGTACAAGACTCTGAAAAGTCTCATACAAGCCTCATAGCATGTCGTCACATAAGATAATAGAAATCGTGTGGAATTTAAAATGTTTCTTTAAATCCTTACAATCGAAAACATCATTTAAAATTGTGGAAGTCTACTTGTCTCACATGGCCATATAATACATTTGAATCAAAATTAGTGTCACGGCCCTTAGAGTAGACAGTCTAATAAGTGTCTAGTACAATGAAGAAATGAAATGACAATAAAGCACTTGTCCTCTGATCCATGAAGAAATACCAAAAACTTGATGAATAGTTAACTCAAGCTTGAACTAGAAGGAATCAACTCAAATGCCGGAACCTACACCTTGTAGAAAAATAGAAGAATATGAGTTACAACACAAAAATGTACTAAGTATGATAGCCATGCAAAAACCATGCTTAAAAAGGACATTTTGGTTGAAAACCATGCTATATACAGATTTTTGAGAAAACATCATGAACTTTAGCAAAAGGCGTAAGATACAAGTAAAGTCATCATATAAGCCATTACATCACATTAGAACATTCACCTTAAGTAACCCTAAGCTATACTTGTGCAATGTAAGAATAGCATCCCATACTACTATTCCCACGAAGTACCACTTTGAGGTCACCTTAGATGAACTTACCATTTTTCATACTCATCTTTAGTCAACACTCATACATAAGGACACATTCATTTCATAAGTCATGACAAGGAAACTAACTCATAATACAATCCAAGTAAAGCATGCATCATTACACTAAGCATTTAAGTTAACATTCTTCATTAGCTTCTTTAAGAGTACATTCATTCATTAGACATTATAAACATTGGAGAATCACACTATATTCTTCTCAAAGCCTACTCGTGCAATGCATGGATGGCATCCCATACTACCACCCACACTTAATAGAACTTCTCAAGCAACCATAGCACGTATCTCACATGATGGGAATAAGCATTAACCGACATAGAGCATGTGAGCTTGACATGGAATGCGGTGTCATACCCCGACTCCGTAAAGAGGTGGTCTACCTGCCTAAAGTAGAACCGATAATATTTTAGCTTAGGTGGATCCACTAGCTAATAATCTATGCGGGCACATAGTTATGTGATAAGAAAGATGTTAATTAAACCCGGCCTAATGTAGGGAGAGCTTCCATCTAACCATATCCACTCGGTACTTAGCCTCCATTCTCATAGAGTAGTTCATTCACATTAACATTATCGTACTAGGAAGGAATGCCATTGGCCTATCGACCCAAGGTACATTATTACACATGAAAGGAATGCCATTTGCCTATCCATTCATGGTATATTATTAGGATAGATCATTGAATCCTCATGAAAGGAATCCCATTGGCCTATCGATTCAAGATTCATCATTACATTAGTTCATTGACTTTTTAGCAAAGGAATGCCATTGGCCTATCAATTCAAGAGTCATCATTACATTAGTTCATTGGTTTATTAAGAAAAGAATGTCATTGGCCTATCGATTCAAGACATAGCCTTAGAACACTTCATTAGTCATTTATGAAAGGAGTGCTATTGGCCTATCGATTCATGTTCATTGAGTCAAGATACATTAGGTACACAAGAAGAGGATGTCTAAGCCTACCAATTCAAGGTACTACAACCAAGATCACATTCATTTACACAAGAAGAGTATGACCTAAGGCTACAATTCAAGGTACATCAATCAATATTACTTTCATTTGCACAAGAAGAGGATGCCCTAAGCCTACAAATTCAAGATGTAACATTACATTGTAGAAACCCTTCACATTCTATCATCATCATTCATAAGTGTTAATTGAGAATAAGCTTTCAATGATAACACAATTTCATTCTAGACTTGATCATAATACTTTCATTTGAATCATAAAGCATTTACATAGCATCATGATCATACATCAACCTTCATGAAATTTCCCTCCAAGTCTATGAATCAATCTCAACCCAAACATCTAGAATACTAAATTAGATAAGGGGAATATCATAATCTGATAACTAAATCAATATACACATAAACAATTCAACATGCTTCCATAATCAATCAACCCAAATCACAAACTCACAATTTAGTATTTTTGGGGAAATCATGAGTTCATGGGGGAAATTCATCATAATTCATCATTAATTCATCAATTCCATCACAATACATCATATATAAACTTTTGAAAATGTTTTGAAATTGAACCCATGCTTAGATTGAAACCCTAACTTTTTTGGGGAATTAGGAAACTTGATATCATGTTTTGAGGGGACTCCTTGGGTGGAAACTAACCAAGGAACTACCATACCTCAATTGAAGAAACTTCACGAAATTGAAGAGAAAAAATGAAATCTTGAACTCCAATCCTTGACTTCTTCTTCTTCAGTGGTGGTTTCTAGAGAGAGAATTATTTGGAGAGGGGTGGTTTCTATTTTTGAGTTAAGGGAATAATGAATTGAAAAAGGCGTTTAATACTTGAAAAAAACTTAAATAAGTGAAATAAAATAATATAAACCATCCCCAACCCATTACTAATTAATTAGGAAATTACTAATCTGTCCCTCCTAAGGCCGAACTTAGGCAGTTTCTACAGGCCTATGCCTACGCCCATGAACTATGGACCGTAGGTGGGCCTACGCCCCGTCCTGCAGGTCCGTAGGTGGGTTCAGAGACTTGAAATTTTAGGGCCTGACCCACGACCCCTACCTACGAGGCGTGGGTCGACCTACTGGCCGTAGGTCCCATCCATAGGTGGCCCTAAAATGGCTGTTTTTTGTCAAATGGGGCAGCCTTGGGGTAAGGCTTTAGGGTCCCCCTCAAGGACCCTTGGTTGGTCCTTGGGGATTTGTACCTTGGCGTTTAACCCCTCAATCTAAATTCGGGAGCTCATTTTACAACATAACATCCCACATCAAACTCAACAACACACTCGTTAGGCTCTAGTTTCACCTACTAGTTTTCCGAGTCATTACATTATCTCCCCCTTAGGAACATTCGTCCTCGAATGAATCTTTAAACATTTAACGGATATAAAGACTGAAGACTAGCAGCCCATCATTCATGAACTTCATAAACAATGCACAAAACTAGGAGGAAACATCAACTCCATCTCAAACATACTCCATGCAACACAAGAAGGTAGGAACTTCATCTACAAACTCATTATGCATGAAAACTTCAACATTTCTCATTTCATTGGAGGAGTTACCTTCTCCAACTAAAAGCATGCTCATTATAACATCATTAAGCACATTATACAATTACTATTAAAAGCACATTTATGCATGTTCAGCAATTTACCTCATGAAGCATATATGCAACATATACTAAATGCACATCAACATGAGAGACATAAATCATAAAACTCATTTTTTCATCTAAACATGAATTCATCAAGAACATGCATAATATAAGGAGGCCATGGAAACACGGAATTACACATGACTCCAAAACATGAAACAAGCTACAAGGAACTCTTGGTCTCAAGCTTGAATAGGAATAGAAGGAATAAGATAAGGATATTGGAACTCTCAACAACCTTACTATTCAACATACTATCTCTCCCTTGGGAGTAAACCTATACTAAGGGTAACATAAAAAAATTAACATAGGGACCTTAACAAGACATTCACAACCATAAGGAACTATAAACATACTGGTGCCTTCATCCGGAAGAGCTCCTTTGTCTTCCCTAGCCCGAAGTGCATAGAAACGATTATTCTTTGGAGCATTAGGATCCAGGCCATTAAGAGAAGCTTGTTTGGCCTCTCTTCCTTTTGCCGTAAGAGTAGGGCAATTTTTTACTTGATGATCATTCTTTCCACAACCATAACACCCATTAGTACCCGCTAAGCACTTCCCATAATGTTTCTTTCCACAATTGGTGCAAATAGATTTAGGATATGGAGACCCACTACCTTTCTGTTGGTTAACCCTAGGAGTGCTTGAAGAATCTTGGTTAAAATCTCTCTTTTTGAACCTTGGTTGACTTTGCTCATCGGACCTAGTTCTCTTCATCTCTTTTTTTTTTCTTAATTTTGAACTCCTCAATTTGTTGAGAAAACACCATAAGCCTAGAGATATTCATGTCATCATGGAGCATTGCCGTATGGCATTCTTCCTCAACTAAGTCGGGCATACCCGTTACAAATCTACGCATCTCATCCCTAGGGTTAGACACCAAAGATGGAGAATACTTAAACAATAGGGTAAATTTCAATGAGTACTCTTGCACACTCATGCTACCTTGCCTAAGGTTGATAAATTCTTCCATCTTAACCTCCCTCTTCTCACGGGGAAAGAATCTATCAAGGAATGCTTTCTTAAACACCTCCCAATCTATATGTCCCACTCCTACCAGCCTATTGCTCTTCCATTGAGTATACCAAACTTGGGCAACCTCCTTCAATTGGTAAGCGGCTAGCTCCGCTTTTTCTATAGAAGTCACCCCTATAGTATTCACTTTCTTATACACAACATCCACAAACTCTTGGGGATCCTCTCCCACGTTGGAACCAAGAAATACCGGAGGATTCATCCTCACAAAGTCTCTCAACCTAGAAGCCATAGTGCTTACACTAGGGTTCACATGAGTCTCAACACCCCTAGTGGATTTGGATGTCATAGCTTGGGCTTGAGTTGTTACGGCTTGATCCATCATTAATAGTGCCAACCTAACTTCTTCATTGAACATAGCCGGAGGATCAACCGGAACTTGATTGCCTTGAGGAACTTGGTTACCTTGAGGACGTTGGGGAGGAACTCCCTTATCCACAATCTCCTCTCCCATCCTTCTTGCGATCGCCCTTCTTGTATTCATATTTTATAAACACAACAGAATGGTTATGAAAATTACTTTTATAAAGCTAAACTCTATGGCACGACTTCAAGAGTAATGAAAGAAGTGTAGTATCCTAATGTCTTCTAGCCTATCATCCATAAATATGGCGCGCTTCACACTATGAACAAAACTCTACTCGACGTGCCTTGTGAGACATCAATTCTAAAAACCATCCCAAAATATTGTGCTCTGATACCATGTTTGTCATGACCCAAGCCTACACCCCAGATGTGACACGGCATACAAGACTTCGAAAAGTCTCATACAAACATTATAGCATTTCATCACATAAGATAATAGTTATAGTGCGGAATTTAAAATCTTTCTTTAAATCCATACAATCGAAAACATCATTTAAAACAGCGAAAGTCTACTGGTATCACATGGCCATCTAATACATTTGAGTCAAAACTAGGGCCACTACCCTTACAATAGAAAGTCTAATAACAGTCTAGTACAATGAAGAAATATAATGACAACAAAGCACTTATCCTCAGATCCATGAGGAAATACCACAAACTTGATGAATAGTCAACTCAAGCTTGAACTAGACGGAATCAACTCAAATGCCAGAACCTACACTTTGTATAAAAATAGAAGAATATAGGTTAGCACATAAAAATGTATCAAGTATGATAGCCATGCAAAAACCATGCTTAAAAAGGACATTTTGGTTGAAAACCATGCTATATACAGATTTTTGAGAAAACATCACGAACTTTAGCAAAAGGCGTAAGATACAAGTAAAGTCATCATATAAGCCATTACATACTACTATTCCCACTAAGTACCACTTTGAGGTCACCTTAGATGAAATTACCATTTTTCATTCTCATATTTAGTCAACATTCATACATAAGGAACACATTCATTTCATAAGTCATGACAAGGAAAGTAACTCATAATACAATCCAAGTAAAGCATGTATCATTACATTAAACACTTAAGTCAACATTCTTCATTAGCTTCCTTAAGAGTACATTCATTCATTAGACATTAAAACATTGGAGAATCACACCATAGTCCTCTCAAAGCCTACTCGTGCAATGCATGGATGGCATCCCATACTACCACCCACACTTCATAGAACTTCTCAAGCGCCATAACACGTATCTCAGAATGCCATTGGCCTATCAATTCATGTTCATTAAGTCAAGCTACGTTAGTTACACAACAAGAGGATGTCTAAGCCTACCAATTCAAGGTACTTCAATCAATATCACATTCATTTACACAAGAAGAGGATTCCCTAAGCCTACCAATTCAAGCTGCATCAATCAACATTACTTTCATTTACACAAGAAGAGGATGCCCTAAGCCTACCAATTCAAAATGTAACATTACATTGTAGAAACCTTAACATTCTATCATCATCATTCATAAGTGTTAATTGAGAATAAGCTTTCAATGATAATACAATTTCATTCTAGACTTGATCATAATACTTTCATTGGAATCATAAAGCATTTACATAACATCATGATCATACATCAACCTTCATGAAATTTCCCTCCAAGGCTGTGAATCAATATCAAACCAAACATCTAGAATACTACATTATATAATGGGAATATCATAATCCGATAACTAAATCAATATAGACATAAACAATTCAACATGCTTTCATAATCAATCAACCCAAATCACACACTCACAATTGAGTATTTTTGGAGAAATCATGGGTTCATGGGGGGAATTAATCATAATTCATCATTAATTCATCAATTCCATCATAATTCATCATATATAAACCTTTGAAAACGTTTTGAAATTAAACCCACATTTAGATTGAAACCCTAACTTTTTGGAGGAATTTGGAAACTTGAAATCATGATTTGAGGCAATTACTTTGGTGGAAACTAGACAAGGATGAAACTACCATACCTCAATTGAATAAACTCCACGAAATTGAAGAGAAAAGATGAAATCTTGAGCTCCAATCCTTGACTTGTTTTTCTCTAATGGTGGTTTCTTGAGAGAGAATTATTTTGAGAGGGGTGGTTTCTATTTTTGAGTTTAGGGCATAAATGAATTGAAAAATGTGTTTAATACTTTAAAAATCCTTAAATAAGTGAAATAAAACAATATAAACCATCCCCAACCCATAACTAATTAATTAGGAATTTACTAATTTGTCCCGCCTAAGGCCGAACATAGGCAGTTTCTACAGGCCCCCACCTACAATCATGACCTACATACCGTAGGTGGGCGTACGCCCAGTCCTGCAGGTCTGTAGGTGGGTTCAGAGACTTCACATTTTGGTTATTGACCCATAACCCCTACCTACGGGGCGTGGGTCGACCTACTGGCCGTAGGTCCCATCCGTAGGTGGCCCTAAAATGGAAACTTTTTGTCAAATGGGGCAGCCTTGGGGTTAGGCTTTAGGGCCCCACTAAAGGACCCTTGGTTAGTCCTTGGGGGTTCCTACCTTGACGTTTAATCCCTAAACCCCTCAACCTAAACTCGGGAACTCATTTTACAATATACCATCCCACATCAAACTCAACAACACACTCGTTAGGCTCTAGTTTCACCTACTAGTTTTCCGAGTTGTTACACAAGTTTACTGAGATAATTTTCTAAAGTGGTAGTAAACTAATGTCTGGAAAATAGAACTCCTAAATTAATAGTTAAAAATTCAATTTATAGTTGCCAAAAATTATCCACGAAGGTCCATTAGGCGAGGTAAGTCGGGTTCGTCGAGTGGTTTGGTGAATCGCCCATCGCTCTCTTCTATTGCCTTTTTTAATTGTCTCTCAACATCGTCAAGTCTTGTAACTTTGGGCAATTCCACTTGGCATCGCGGAACTATTGTGTGATTTGCCGATTGCCTTTTTTTCTATCGCCAACGTGGTTTCTTCCCTCACGGTTGGCACACTAGAACTTTAGGTAGTCAAAATGGCCACTCGGCGATTCGCCAAGTGCTCTTGGCGATCATTAGGCTCTCTTTTTTCACTTCTTTAGTTTGTTTAGTTCCTTTTTGCCGGTCAGTGTCCTTGCTTTGCTCCTCAATCAATAAACCTAAAAATCAAGGCTTTAACATCAGTTTATGGCAGAAATTAAGCATTTAAGGACACTAAAACTATACAAACAAATCACCAAATCAATCCAAATCTTGGAATCATCATGGTCCACTGGTTTCTGGCAGTTCACAGGGTCCTCCTCAAGGACCCATGGTTGGTCCTTTGGGGTCGTACATTGACGTTCTAACATGAAACCCTTTATTTTTAAGTACGGGGAGTTACATCCAAGACTCTATCCCTCACATTAAGCTCTAGTTTAGCCTACTAATTTCTATAGTGTTATAGGATAATTATTAATTACCAAAGTTCGTTGAATTCTATGGGGTAGGCTATGCTTTAGGTGTGATAGCCATCTCTCGATCAACTACCATGAACCAAGTGAGTTCTCTCGAACCTCAAGAAGAATCATTCTATTAACATCCCAAAACCTCAATTTATCTACTCTCTCAATCTAGATAGGTAGGATCGGATTAAGGTTCACTCTCTCGAGCTGAACCCATAACAACCCAATCACTACAATAATCAATGGGTAAATTTAGTTCAAAACCCCTTTCTCAAGCAAGCATAGAACACTAAACTATAATTGCATTTGCAACTACAATTCTTTAGTTAAAACTCAATTACCAATCAAACCCACTTCATATTACCAATTAAATCAGTAATTACTAACACCACCCATGCACTAATTAGGACAATTAATCACATAATCACACCCCCATAGCTGGTATTAATCTCTGAGTCTTTACAATGCTTCAATTTATCTTCAATTCCAAAACTCAACTCAAAAACTACTAGAAAACTCCTAAAAACTAAGAAAAGTAATGCTCCAGATGAATGTTCAAAGTTAAACAATGGTAAAATTACAGAGGAAATGACTAGATCCCTCATTCTCTTTTTGAAATTCAATTTATGCGTTCTTAAATTTTGGCCTTCTGGGTCACTCGACAGAGTTAATCGAGCATCGCCGACCATGTCGGTGATGCATCAATGGATCCATTGTATCGCCGATTTGCCTTGACTCTTCATCCTTCGAACCCTGTAACTTTAGGCAATCAAAGTTTGTGTTGCTGATCAGTTCGGCAGTTAATGGAAGGTCTAAATCCATCGCCAATTTGGCTTCTTCTGAAAGTTGGCATACTGGAACTTTAGGCGAGCTGAACTCGCCGAGTGGCTTTGGCGATTCTCAACCTTTAGTATCTTCAGCCTTTTTCATCTTTTTCGATCCTTTTTGCCCAGTATTGTCCTTGCCTTGGTCTTTTAACTTTATATCTGCAACTTAGCATTAAAACATCAGCTTAGAGCATATAATAGGCATAGAGGACACTAATATTATGAATAACAAGCCCTAAATGAGTTGAAATCCCAGACTCATCAACACCCCTAACTTAGACTTTGGCTTGTCCTCAAGTATAACACAAGATCAATCAGCTTAATAAGGATGTCTACAAATAGTTCTACTCAAGACTCAACACGAATGCACACAAGGGGATCAAACTAAACATACAATGTTCAATTGTGCACTCTAAGTCTCAAATTGTGGCTAACCATTATCAAATAGAACTTAAGCTCACAATGCTTGCTTCAAATGCAAGATCAATGTAACGACCCATAAAATGAATAAGTAAAACTAGAGCCTAACGACCTTGTGTAGAGTTTGTAATGAGGGTTCATGTTGTGTAATATTGTTCTGAGCCTTGTTTGATGGAGTTAGTGAGTCAACGCCAAGGCACGTGTTAGACTCCATGTTAAAAAAAGGCCTTTGGTATGGTGGTTATGGGTGCAAGGTCTTGTGCCAAGACAAGGAAGAAAGGATCTAAGCCAAGGGACAAGGCTTCACGGACCACTTCACGGTCAGTGGCCTTGACCACGGTCTGTAGAAGTGGCCGTGGAAGTTCAACTCCACGAGCCACTCCACGGCCAGTGGTCATCACCACTGTCCGTAGAGTTGGCCGTGGAGATGCCTTTGCCAATTAAAAGTTGGCAAACTTAAGAAGAGCTACTGCCTAGGGACCACGGGAACCTTCACAGTCCGTGGTCCCCCTTCACGGTCCGTAGAGTCTTCCTTGGTCCCTGACAGGGCTTCCCAAGTGAGGGGTTTTTAAGTGATTTGGTTTTAATGTTTTAATATATGGGGTTGATTTTAAATGGTTTATATCATATATATAAATAGTTTTAAATCTTAAAACACTTCATTTACTCCTTATTTCTCCAAGACCCAAATCAAAACCACCAAGTTCTTCCTCTCTCAATATTTCTCTCTCAACTCAAGGAAGAAGAAGTGGGAGCTAGGGTTTGGATTAAAATCTTCTTCATCAAATTTTATGGGGAAATCTTAGTAAAAGGTATGGTGATCCTTCATCTAGGGTTAGTTTTAACCCTAGAGTCAATTTCAAAGAAGTTTCAAAGTTATCAAGTTTCATGGAAACCCTAAGTTTCACTCAATCTCATGGGTTCTTGCATCAAACATTTTCAAATGATAAACTATGATTATATTGACGTTTAATTGATGATTTAAGATGAAAATACTCTATGAACCCATGATATCTTTCAATTCCTAAATTGTGCCTTATGAAGTGGGTTTGTTGATTATGAATGAATGTTGGAGTTATTCCTAGATTGATTTAGATTATTGACTTGTATCATCACTATGCTTAATTATGGTGAATTGTTGTAGTAGACTTGTATTAGATATGTTGATCCACTTGAAAGGTGGAGGTATTTTGTTATGATGTAGTTACTTGATGTTAGTATAATTCTACATGTATTCTTGATTAACCTAAGATTTTAGGGTTATCTGATGAAAGAGGCAAATTGAGGGTTTAAATGTGATCCTCCAAGAATGATGAATTTCTCAATGTAATGCCTTAGACTATGTCACCTAGACTTGAATTGGTTTAGGGTAATGCTTTTAAACATGAATTGACTTGATCATGATATTAAGTGCATGTTTATGAATACTTGAAGTATAAAGTACCAATCATGATGTGATTAATGTATTGATGAGTTGTCGGATCATGGTATTCCCTTCTCTATTGTGCTATTGCTATATGTTGGGATGAGTTGATCCATAACCCTTGAAGGGAATATTGTGAAGGTTTTTGCATGTTGGCAAGATTGTGTGTGAACTCATGATTTACTTAGAAGTTTAAAGTCCTATGACTATTGAGTATATTGTGGTATTGTTGAAAAGGCTATTCTTACATTACCCCTACACTTGATATTGTATGAATGGTCTAGGATGTTTATAATGTTGTTGATTGTATCATTGCAAGGACAATTACATACACACACTCCATGCATAAACATGATCTTATGTATCAATGGTGTTAATTGAAAGTATAGTTCTTATATGCACCTTTACACATTATTATGCATGAAATGTACATAACCATGTTGATCCTATTGTGTTGATTGAAAGTCCATTCTCATGAGAACACGTGATCTTGGCGTGATAGTTATTGTCGCATACTAATGTTAATTCTAAGGTGAAAGGTAGTTCTCACTTAAACGAATTTATTAGCTAATTGGTGAGTTGTATTGAACGAAGGGTAAAGTATGCCTTCACACATGTAGATACAATTCCATACTAATTATGTATAATTGGGAAATAATTCTTAGCACTGAGTGGATATGAACAATGAGGAAAAGGCCCATCTGCTAATGCAATAGGTTGGGTCATCTATAGTAAACTCATGAAATGGAAGCTCCTCCGCTAATGCAATAGGTTGGGTTTCTAGCAGCAATCTCCCTATCCCATAACTATGTTCCAAACATAGGACTTAGCTAGTGGATCCACTGAGAAGCTTAATATAATTAGTTCTACCTTCGGCAAGTAAGAACACCTTCTTTCGGTGTGGGGTTATATGACACTGGATTCCATGTAGCCCACATGGTCTATGTTGGTTATGGATCTATGATAGGAACTATAATATGACTTATTAATGGGTTTACTTTGTAGAAGTGGGGGTATGGACTTCACTTTTACATTGCACAAGGAGACTTATCAGGATGTTGTGGAATGGTTTTCTTATGGTATGATAAGATATGAATTGATGACTTTCCTTATGTTTAGTTTGTGTACTTGTATAATTCCTCATTTATGACTATGTATTGTGGTAAGCTTGAAGATTATGGAAATGAATATGTGGCTTCAAGGAATGCTTAGTAAGGATGATATTATGGGATGCCAACCATACATTGCATAAGTGTTCTTAGAGGTTGCTAAGGTATTGATATTACTATGTTATGAGTGTATTGTGACTATATCTTGTCTTCTATGTTTGAGAAGGCATATTGGCTTTCCAAACTTAATGTATGAAAGTCCTCTAAATGCATAATTTTGTCCTAAATGAATCTAATGAAGAAGGTTGGCTTAAAGGCTTAAATGTAAAGATGCATGCTATACTTGGATTGTATTATGAGTTACTTCCTTGTCATGTCTATTCTATATGAATGTGCCTTGTCTATGGTGACTTCAAAGGAGTACTTAATGTGAGTATTAGTATGGGATGCTACTTGCACATTGCACACGTATGACTTAGAGTTGTCTTAGATGTTTCTCTTAATGTGATGATGTGATTCATATAATGGTTATGCCTCTTAAATGCCTTATTGTGTAAAGGTGTAAAGGATGATTGGTAAGTTCACTTTTGGGTGACCTTAAGGTGGTGCCTTAGTGTGGGTGGTGGTATGGGACTCTCAAGTTGAAGGTAAACGGTTATATGTGATTTTTCTCAAATGTGAATTATGTGACTTTGTATGTTGGTTGTGACTTATATTATGCCTCTTGTATCAATGTTCACGAAATTTTACAAAAATGGCATAAAGCATGACTTTCAACAAAATGTCCCTTTTAAAGCATGTTTTTGCATGGTCATCATACTTAGTACATTTTTGTGTGCTAACCCATATTTTCTTATTTTTACTACAAGTGTAGGTTCCGGCAAGTGATTGCTTTCTCTAGGGAAGCTTGGGATTAGAGTTTTCTTAAGACCTCTTTTGGTATGTCCTCATGTGTCGAGGACAAGGATTTTATGTTTCTAGTTTTTTTGTTTAAGATTTTGTTAAGACTTCGATTGTAAAGGGCCGTGACCCTATCTTGTTAAAGTTTGTCCAAGATGGCCATGTGAGACTTAGTATTCCGCTGCTTTATAATTGTCTTTTGATGTTGTATTTATTATAGAAAAGTTTTAAATTCCACACTATTTCTATGTATCTAATGTTATGAATGCTAAGAGGCTTGTATTAGACCCCTTCGGGGTCGAGTACGCCGTGTTACGACTAGAGGGTGCTCTCGGGTCGTGACATTCAAGCTCAACAAAAGCATTCAAATCCCCTCACACCAAGAATGATTCCATTCTCATACAATTTTCATCAACAATTTATAATTTCGGAATCAAATACAATTCCCACACTCCCAAAGATGAACACATGCATGACTCTACCCATAGCCCTACCTTTATTTTCCAATCAACATTATTTTCAGCTGACTCAAGATCACATAGGTCTTTTAAGGCTTGTAATGGGGCTGAGTGTAAAGGTATGATCATTTTCATTTAGTGACTTCTTACTTCATGAATATGTTGTGCAATTCACTTTTTCTCCTTCTCTTTAAGACTCTATGATATTCATAATCCACCCTAATATTCATTTAGGCATGACTCATTGGATACCCCATTTCTTTTGATCATTTCACAAGCTTTATTTCACCAACTCTTCTGTTTTTTTAAATCTTTTTCTATTTTCAGATTTTTCTTGTCTTTCTCTCTCTTTATTTTTACATGGAGGGGTTCCATCTTTTTCAACATTATCCTTCAAAGGAGGATTTTCCACACTCCTTCATTTTCCTTCTTTTTCACCACACCCCGAACGTAGGTTTTTGGCCTAAGTTGGCTATTCAAACGAACCAATACTTTATGAAGATTATAGGTGATGGGACAAATAGGTCAAAGTTGTTAAAGTTTCTTCCAAAAGAAAAGGATAGGCTCAAATGGTGCCAAGCTAGGTTCACACACTCAGAAGGTTGCCACAATGAGGTATAAGATCAATTTTTTGTTCACTCTAGATAAATTTTGTGTAAGATCATTTCAATCGCTTGCTTACATCAATCAATTGGACTAACGGGGCATGTTCTAGGTATCACCAAGCACATATTTCAAGAGCATTCGACACAATCATCAATCAAAACTCTACAATTTTCAGCTAGCGTGCAACAATCATCACAAGAGATCAACTCAACAACCGGCAACTAACAATGAGATGCTAGGAGTTCACATATGAATTATGTAACTCAATTTTCCTCATCGAAGCCGTACACTCATATTATTCAATCGAGAGCACTATTCAAGTCATCGGGATTAACCATGACGACATATGAATTGCAAGAGAATAGCCACAATCAAACACATTAAGAGGTGGAAATTTTTAAAACGGGTGAAAACCAACATTAACATTAAAATTAATGAACCAACTATATGGATCAAAAACCAATATATATATATTAACACAAGATAAGATCCAACATTCACAAAACAAAAACAACAAATATCCACAAATAGGTAGGTATAGAAATACCTCACCCCACAAAACTAAACTAGCAATTGTCGTCAAATGTAGATAAATAAAAAAATAGTCTAAATAATAACAGAAGAGTCAAGAGAATCATCCTGGCAGGCTAAGCCTGGGTGAACTCTACATATCAATCCCTCGATCTGTCAGGGCATCAATGCCCGGCTAATCTACAACCTTGGGTCCACTACAGCCAACCATTGAGGTATCTCTCAAAGATGCCTCCACAATAGACTAGATCATAGACCCCTCAAGCTCTTCCAAATTTCTATACACAGCTGCATCACGAGTGCCCAGCTCCTCCTCATTAGTCTCAGCCTCATACTCAGCATCAACCATTTCCATAACACCATCTCTAGTAGTAGTAGGCGCAGGAACCTCAGAACTTGCTGGAACTTCAGTTCTCAAAACATTGGGGATCTTTACTGTGCCGAATAGCATCGATAGATTAGTGGACTTCAGCTCATCCTCATCCTGCCTCAGCCCAACGAGATCGGCCAACATGGTTGTCATAATATCAGAATCACCCCGACCATTATCACAAGCCTCTACCCTAACCGTAAGATAATCCAAAGAAAATTTATGGGCTTGAATAGACTCCCTGTGCTTTCTTAGGTCAACCATAATTGGAGCCAGGGCAACAACAATCGTCTGTTGAATAATCCAAGGCACAACGACCTCTACCTCGGAGGCACACACATCAACAGATTGAGCCAGATGACCCATCTCGTATATCATGGCCTGGGTGATAAGGGGTCGGAAAGAAGAAACAACAATAGTAGGAGGGGGTACAACAGTAGAAGGGTGTATAACAGGGGAACCTGAAGATGCAGAAATAGAGGGGCCGGAGGTACATGTTAGCTCACTGGCCTGAGAGGGAAGTATTGACTCTGTCAGCAACATTTTTACATCAACTATCGGGAAGGTATCCACTGGTGCAGCTCTCCTCCTATCAGCCTCATCCCTCATATACTCGGCCTCAATTCGTCGAATATCAGTAGAGGAAGTAGGAGTCACTTAAATATCCATATTCTTATTCACTAGAACACGAGCCCACCTGCACAGCTTATTAATCAACACAGGAAAGGGAAGAGAATTATGACTCTGCTTGGCCCTCATGTCCATCTGCTTTTCTATTATCAAACCTAAATTAAGCTTCTCTCGATCCATGATGCATCCCAAACATGTAGCCTTTGGATGCCTAAGGATCGACTCATTCTGTGAAGGCATCAAGGTGTTGTTAATGAATCTGAACCAATATCTAGCAGCCACATTCGGATCCTTCTTCTCAATGGGTGCACTAGCCTGAATCCACCGTGCTATGTTGTTAGAAATCATGGGTGCCAACCAGCGCTTCCAATCATCGAGGGTCTTCTTCTAGATCTTGTTAATGTAATAGTACATGAAGTTCATTGTACACCTGAGTGCCTCATTAATATCTGAGCTGCTACACTTGACCTTTTGGCCCCGCATTACTACATGATCAACTGGATTGAAAGCAATAGACTATTTCTTCCCCATCGGTTCTAACTCCTCATATGCAGAGTAAAACTCCCGAACCTAAGTATGAATGTAAGGGCCTTAGGCCTTTGTTAATATCTCGAACTTGTGGAACTTTAAACTGTTCTACAGCTCTGGATATCGGTCTACCACTCCGTGTGTGGATAACCTCTTCTCTTCTAAAATGGTCCTCAAACCCTCGGCCTTTAATCTGTTGAGTGACCAGGGTGGAGGAACCTGAGCTTGTGGGGGAGCCTGCACTGCTATATGAATTTCTTTTAAAATTAGTTCCACATGTTTGTATAGATTAATTTTATAATAAGTCTATCATATAAATGTTAATTTACTATTTTACAACCCTAGTCATATAGTTGTTGAATATTCATTTTAATATAAAAACAATTAACTACTAAACCCACTAGTAGGCAAGCAAACCCGTATCCCGGAACAACTAGTAATGGGATTGAGGGTAGAAAACTAAACCCAACAACACAATAATAATAAAAACAGGAATCACAAATGGAATGGTGGAACAAGCCAAAACTATATACAAATAAAAGATCCCTCCCAAAACCTGAAGTCACAAGTACAGAGCTACTAAAAAAATGAATACAAGTCCCAAAAGTGGACCACAGAAACAAGACTATCTCAAAAAGAAAAATACAGGTCAATATGTACATATATATATATATATATATATAGAGAGAGAGAGAGAGAAGGAGACAGGAAAATTCAGGACGCTATGTGCTCACCCTCGCCTCCTAATATGACTGCAGCTGGCTCAAAATCAATGTTGATAGCTGGTGCTCAGACCTGCATCACAAAAACAGATGCAGAGTGTAGTATGAGTACCAAAACAACAGGTACCCATAAGCATCATAGGCCGACTAAGAAAGAAAAGCAAAAGTAATATGAAATGCGAGAATCTAACATACTAACAGAAATAAGCAGGAGGGAACATCTAATAGGTCTGTACACGAGTGTACGCACACAGAAAGAGAAAGAAAGTAGTTAACTAAATCCGACCGGGCTCCCATAAACCTGACGGGTACGCTCGAGTACAATATGAAAGTAAAACCCGAACGGACTCCCATAAGCCCGACATGTGCAAAGAAGGGAGAGTTGAAATGAAGTAAGAGGATCTGATGAAGTTTCAAAGATTACCACAACTTTTGGGACTTGAACCGGACTAATCCATGTGCCTGAAGCTTACCCAGAGCTGATAGGGAAATATGGACTTGAACCGAATAAATATGAAGGATCAAGGACTTGAACCGAGATTTGGAGTAATCGAGGACCTAAACAAGGATAAAGCTAAGGATAATCTGGACTTAAACCACATAAAATATGACCAAGGACTTGAACCGAGATTAAGGATAATCATAGACTTGAACCATATAAAATATGATCAAGGACTTGAACTGAGGTTAAGGTAGCTATGGACTTGAACCAAGGCTAAGAGTGGCGGTGGACTTGAACCACGACGATATATACAAAGGCAAGAACTTGAACCCCGCCCGGTGGAGTGAACTGGGGACTTAAACCACGAGTAGAGGCGAGTCGGTTAGAAATAGGATCAGTTGTCAACCGAGCGTCACGGGGACTACCCTCAAACTTAGTAGCTTCCAAACCAAGAATTTGAATACATCGGAACCGACGGGATAAGGAATTATGGATATAAGGTTCCAAGAGCAGTGTTACTGCCTTGCTAAGGCCCAGACTATCAGACACAAGTCTGCTATATCAGTCTACAGGGAGCTAAGTCATTCGAAGCAACGTCGGAGACGTTTCAAGGCCTAATGACTCTAAAATACGTGAGTCCATGGCAATCACTAGTCTAAGCCTAGACTAAGGCCAATATGCTTTCAAATATACACACAAGCCATAAAAAGGGCGCACCACAAGGTATAGATGATCAATAATTACATTAGACATGCTTCAAAACAACATAAAAATGCTAAATCATGCTCAATCTAAGGAGAGGAAAGTCGTAGCTTACCTGTAGGCCAACCGCACGCGCTCCAAATTACGTAGCCGGAGCCTTTCCCTTCCGTACGACCTTAGAACGTTGTCACACTATCAAAAATAGAATTACAACATTAACACAAGCGTTTTGACACCAAAAATCATAATTTTCAGAATTGGACCCAAAATCAGGCCTAAAATAGGATTGTGGGACCCGCGATGGGAATTGCGAATTTGACACCACAAAAAGGGTATAAACGTAATATGAAACTTTTACCCCAAAATGTGACACAATTCTAGGATCGAAACGAAAGAAATTTGACCATGCAGCTAAAATTTGATTTATGGGGAAAATCAAGAAGAGGGCAGCCTCTTTGGGGCAGAAATTACCTCAAAACGTTGATCTTCACACTTCTCCCAGCACTTTGAATCACCTAAATCGGAGTTCTATAACTCAAGAAATCAAAACCTCCATTAAAGAGAAGAGTCAAGAGGAGGGCAGAAGCTAAAACAAAGAAAACGCCTCAAAGGAAGCTTCCCTATCATATTCAGATCATACCACTACGTTCCCACGGAAAAACCACACAATTTAGAACTTTTAATCACTCAATTTGGAGCTCTATACCTCAAGATATCGCAATTTGAAAATGAGGGCTAAAATATGAAATGAGACTTTTAAAACATGAATCTGGTCGCTAAAAAAAGTCAAAATCTAGTCGTTAAAAGCCCAAAATATGGTCACTAAAAGGGATGCATCAGATTTCAGCTTTTCCTATTTTTTAAAGTCTCCGACGGGGTGCTCGGAATTCGTTCAGAATCCCGTGCACGCAAATGGACTATGCTACCCAACTAAAGTCATTGTTTCGGACTCAATGAAGCAGTCGGAATACACATACGAGGTCATTTTGACTGAAAGTGGATCCCACACCCAAATGTCATTTTTAGCTAAATTCCACAATGGGCCTCTGGATTAGACCAGAAGCCTCGGGAAGCGAACAAAGGGTCGTTCTAGACCAAACTCAACATACCAAAACTAACTGTGCTGACAGAATTTTTATTCAAGCGCATTTTCCAAGAATGTTGACCAAAGTCAACCTTAGGCCAAATTTCAAAGGCTAAAACGCCTAATGGTCCCAAACTCGCACTGAAGGCCTCGAGAATCATTCCGACCATGGTCCCAGCCTAATTTTGTCATTTTGGAGCTGATGGAACCGCCAGAATTCCATCCGGAGGTCGTTAACCTGATATTTTTGATAAAGTCAATTTTTCAAGGTTCAAAAGCTCCAAAACAGGGAATCGGGCCTAAAACCCAAATGAACGACCAGGTGATCGAACAGTCAGTGCCAATAAGTCATAAATGACTTTGGGTCGCTATAGGAACGCTTTAAACGCCGAAATGAATGGATTAACTCAAAAATGACCTAGAGGGTCATTACAACATCCACTACTAAAAGAGCTTTTGTCCACCAAAGTAAAAGTCAACAAGTACTTGAAGGCTCAAATAAGTCGGCGAACTGCTTTTGCACCTCCCGCTCGGTCTCCCAGGTGGCCTCTTCAATTGGACTGTGCCTCCAATGGACTTTAGCCACAGGAATGACTCTGGATCGCAACAGACCCACACCTCTATCTAAGATGGAAACTGACTCCTCAATATATGTCAGACGTTCATCTAACTCAACCACATGGAAAAGCTCTTCTCACACTCCTCCGACCACTCAAATGGAACATCCTAGCGAGTCTACATAGTCAAAGATGCCGCTATATTAGAAAATCCCTCAACAAAACATCTGTAGTACCCTACCAATCCGACGAAGCTATGAATCTCAATCACAGAGGTGGGCCTGGCTCAGTCACAGGTAGAATCAATCTTCAATGGATCCACCATAATGCCATCCTTGGACACCACGTGCCCAAGAATGCTACAGACTCGAGCCAAAACTTGCACTTTGAGAACTTGGCCTAAAGCCGATGATCTCTCAAAGTCTGAAGAACTATCCTCAAAAGCTGCTCATGCTCACTCTGGGTCCGCGAGTATACCAATATATTGTCGATGAAGACTATAACAAAGGAGTCAAGGTACGGCCTGAATACACTAGTCATCAATTCCATGAAGACAACATGGGCATTAGTCAACCCAAAATACATCACTAGGAACTCATAATGGCTGTAACGAGTCCTTAATGTGGTCTTAGGGATATCCGCTGATCTAATCCTCAACTGGTGGTAACCGGATCTCAGATCGATCTTAGAGAACACCTCGGCACCCTGAAGCTGGTCAAATAGGTCATCAATGTGAGGCATGGGGTAGCAGTTCTTCACCGTCATCTTGTTCAGCTGCCAGTATTCAATACACATCTGCATAGTACCTTCCTTCTTCTTCAGAAACAGGACTGGGCACCCCAAGGCAATACACTAGGCCAAATGAATCCCTTACCCAAGAGATCCTGAAGCTGAACACTGAGCTCTTTGAGCTCTGCGGGTCCCATACGGTACGATGAGATAGAAATATGATGAGTACCCAGCTCCAAGTCAATGTAAAATCAATATCATGATTTCGGGGGTACTATATGCAGGTCGACAGAAAACACATCAGCAAACTCTTGGACTAAAAACACTGAATCAACCGTAGAGCCCTCTCTACTAACATCTCTAACATAAGCCAAGTAAGCCAAACATCCGCTAGCCACTAACCTCCGAGCCTGAATGTAAGAAATCACCCCGATCGGTGTTCGACTACAAGAGCCCTACCACACCACCGGTGGAATACCAGGCATGTCTAAAGTAACGGTCCTGGCATAGCAATCCAAAACCGCTCGGTGAAGGGATAACCAGTCCATGCCCAGAATCACGTCAAAATCCAACATATCAAGTAAAATAAGATCAGCCCAAGTGTCTCACCCTTGAATAGTCACCAAACAAGATCTAAAGATCTGATCCACTACCAAAGAATCACCTACGGAGGTCAAAACGTATAACGACACTGCTAAGGGCTCATGGATCATACTCAATTGAGGATCTCAATAAATAGACACATAAGAATAAGTGGAGTCTGGATCAAATAAAGCTAAGGCGGGCTGATGACATAAAAGTATCGTACCTGTAATCACATCGTCTGAAGCGTCAGCCTCTACTTTAGATGGAGGTGCATAAAAAGTGACCTTGGGTGCCTTTACCCCGTGCATCAACTCTGCCACCTATACTATCTCATCGGGGACCTCCCCATACACCCTGATGACGACCCCAACGATCCTAATCCTGACCTTCTCTAGCTGGAGGTACTACTGCTGGTGCGGGTCTATCTTGCTGTGGAGCTGGTGCGACTGACCTACAGAGAGGACACTCTCAGGACCAATGATCGAGCTCCCCGCAAGCATAACAACCTTGTGGTGGTCTGCTCATAACTTGAGGCCAGTCACCCTAGCCTATAGAACCCGATTGAGTACTACCTCGGCCCTGACTCGAACTATCACTAGAGCCACCTTAACGGTGCTGGTCACCCTCTATAACATGAAGAGATACCTAGAATGGGCGACTGGACTGACCCTGCTAGAACCTCGGCGGGGCCTGTCATGTGAGTCTCTAGCCCTGAAACGCGGCCAGTTGTTACTTTCATCCTATCTGGCCTTTTTGCCGCTGCTCCCTTGGGGCTCGCGATGGAGCTGTTCAAATGTGCGAGCGTGGTCCACAACATTGAAAGGAACGGTCCACGGAAACCATGTACATAGTCTCTATGCGCAGCTGCAACCTTAATCTTCTAACAAACACCGAATCCTCTCCTACTCTATCGCTAAGATCATAGTAGTATGACAGGAGAGCTCGTGGAATCTATCCTCATACTCAGACACAGTCATGGAGCCCTGCTTAAACCTCGAAAACTTACCACAAAGATGATCTCTGATGCTTCGCGGGATAAATCGGGCCAAGAATGCCACAGAGAACTCTGCCCAAGATACTCGTGGGGACCCAGCTGGCCTGGTCTCCAAGTAAGAACACCACCACTGTCTGAAAGGCCCATCCAGCTGCTAAGCGGTGAAGTCGTCCCCTCTCACCTCTACCAGACCCAAAGTATGTAGCCGCTTGCGGCAAATAGTAAGGAACTCATGGGCATTCTCTCCAACAGCCCCAGAAAATCTCGGTGGTGACAATCTCAAAAACACCCCGAGCATCTTCTCCTCTCGTAGTGGCATGATCCCATCTAAAACATCCGGCTGGACGGCGGCTGGTGTCGGTGGCTACTGAACCTCTAGAGCTGCTGGGGCAGGCAGACCCTGCGATGCCGAAACTGGAGCTGGGGATAGATCTTGTTGTTTAATAACCCCTATGGCCGCAAAAATCTGGGCGAGCATCGCCTGTAGGTCAGGAGCGGCGATTGGTTTGGGTGGTGACTGGGCTAGTCCAGGTCCCATTGGCTGAGGAGGAACATGATCTACCTGAGTCTCTGCCTCCGACTCCGGAGTCCTTTCTCTATCTCGAACTGGTGTTGCAGCCCTACCTCGACCTCTAGGTCGGCCTCT
Organism: Solanum paucissectum; assembly: GCA_029582445.1. Classification (NCBI taxonomy): domain Eukaryota; kingdom Viridiplantae; phylum Streptophyta; class Magnoliopsida; order Solanales; family Solanaceae; genus Solanum; species Solanum paucissectum. Next base: position 11,671 of record JAJONZ010029085.1, on the reverse strand, counting down.
ACCCCTAGCTGAGGCTCTCTCCGCGTGCTCGGGTGCATCAGCCTCGACCGCTCTTACGCGCGTTCGAGCCATCATGTGAAAGAGTGAAACAAACGAGATTCCATGAAACCAATTTAGACATACAATGCACGAAAATGATACAAACCATGGAATCTTCCTAACGACATCCTGTAGCCTCCCGAAGATAAGTCACGGATGTCTCCGCACCGATCCGCATGACTCTACTAAACCTTAGCTCTATACAAGTGAGATCGGTGAACCTGGGGCTCTAATACCAACTTGTCATGACCCGAGTCCTCGAGTCATGATGGCGCCTACTATAACCCACCAGTAGGCAAGCCCACCCGTATCCCGAAACAACTAGTAATAGGATTGAGGGTGGAAAACTAAACCTAACAACACAATAATAATAATAATAATAACAACAAGAATCGCAAATGGAAGGGCAGAAGCAAGCCAAAACTATATACAAATAAAAGATCCCTCCCAGAACTTGGAAGTCACAAGTACAGATGATTAATTAACGTTTCAAAGAAACTACTTCCAATTCTATGTGTCAATGATCGTAAATCAGCATAAAACCCAACTAAATGAGTTGGGGTCGAATCCCACAAGGAGCGGTACATGTTTTAAATTCAATCAAGAAGTATGAATGCGGTCTAATCAGCCGTAGGAATAAACATTATTGGAAAAAGACAGATTAAATTAAAGGGGTGACACGAATGTCAAATGGGGGTTTTGGTTTTAGATTATAAACTACAAACAGTCATAAACACTAAGAATTAACAACAATGACACAGATTCTTGGGATGTGATCGATTATAGGCAAATATAGACATATGGGTAATTGCAACTATTAGTAAATATCTAGATATTAGTGAGTAGGCTAGGCTATAAGGGAGGTAATTTTCTCTCAAACAATTACCCTGAATCAAGTGATTTCTCTCGAACATCAACAAGCTTGCAAATTATGAGCATCCCACACCTTAATCCATTCACTCTCTCGAGCTAAATGTGTGGGATTGGGTTTAGGATTCACTCTCTCGAGCTAAACCCAGATCAACCCAATACCCACAATCCATTAATCAAAAACCTTAATTCTAAAACCTCTCCCTCGAGCAAGCCAAGAACACAAACATAGAACTGCATTTGCAACTACAATTCTTAAATAAACCACAATTAATGATTAAACTCACTTTTAAATAGCATTTAAACTAACAATTAGCAATATCCATAAACTAAAACAGTCTATAATCACATGATCACACCCAAGAATTGGGGTTTTAGCTAGACATCATAAAGAGGTAAAAACAGTTACCAAATTGATTATCCATCAACTGGGTAAAAGTGATTTCGTCTTTACAATGCTCCAATTTGATGAATCTCAAAGACCCACTTCCAATTTCTCAAAAGTGAATTTCTTGAATCCTTCAAAGCTAAAGAAAACTCTAGAGAAAACTGTCTCCAGATGATAGAAATTAATAAAAACTCTCTTAGATGTCCAAAAGATGATAAACTAAATGTTCAAAAACGTATTTATAGTCGCCAAAAATAAGCTACGAAAGCCCATTTGACAAAGTAAGTCGGGCTCGCCGAACCATTCGGTGATCCGCCCTTTGCTCTCTTCCATTGCCTTTTCGCCTTGTCATTCAGCATCCTTGTGTTTTGTAACTTTAGGCGATCTATCACTACATCGCGGAACTACTCGGCGATGCGCCAACTGCTCCTTGTTGCCAATTTGGTTTCTTCCCTCAAGGCTGGCACATTAGAACTTTAGGCACTGGAACTGGTCCTTCGGCGGTTCGCTAAACGCTCTTGGTGATCACCAGGATTGCCTTTCTTCAATTCTTCAATTTGTTTTGTTCCTTTTTGCATGTTAGTGTCCTTGCTTTGTTCCTCAATCCATGTACCTGAAAATTTCTTCATCAGTTTATCGCACAAATTAAACATTTGAGGACAGTAAATCTATATAAACAAAGCCCTAAATGAGTCTAAATCTTGGACTCATCAACACCCCCAACTTAAACTTTTGTTTGTCCTCAAATAAAACTCAAGTTCAGCAGTTCAAAAAGGATTTCTCAAACAGTGCAACAAAAGACTCAACACAAATGCACACAACAAGACTCGACTACTCATGCAATGATCAATTGTGCACTCAAAGATTCAAGTTGTGACTTCACCATTATCAAAGATGCTCAAGTTCACAATACTCGCTTCAAATGTAACTTCAAGCTCAACAAAGGTACTCAAATGCCCTCATAACAAAGATGACTCCATACTCACACACAATTTCTCAACCATTTATAGTTCCGAAATCACAAACGACTCACACTCACAAAGATGAACACATGCATAACTTCACCCATAGGTTTGCCCTTATTTTTCAATCAACATTTGTTTCGGCTCACTCAAGATCAAAAAGGTCTTGTCAAGGCTTGTAATGGGGCTGAGTGTAAAGATATGGTCATTTAGGCTCAGTGGCTGCTACCCTCATGAAATGTGGTCTGAACATCACTTTCTTCCTTTTCTTCAACATTTTAATCATGCTCAAAATTCACCCCATTATTAAACTTCCAATGGACTACCGTACATCCCATTTCTTTTGCAACTTTCACAACTTTTTCATTTTTTTCTTTCTCTTTCTCTTTTTTTTTATATAGAGAGGTTCCATATTTTTCAAGACCATTGCTAAAAAGGGGGGGTTTTCCACACTTCTTGATTTACGTTCTCTTCTCACCATACTCCCAACTTAGGCTTTTGGCAAAAGTTGGCTATTCAAACAAACCACATTTCATGAGAGTTATGGGTGCATGGATAAAGAGGGGTTACAATTTTTCAAGTTTCTTCCAAGAAAAGGATAAAGCTCAAAGAGGGTTCAAGCAAGGTTCACACACCTCACAAGGTTGGCCACAAAAAGAGGTATATTGTCAAATTGTTTCACTCCTCAAAATCGTTGCCTCAGATCATTTCAAGAGCTTGCATCACTTATTCAACCGGACCAATGGGGCAAATTCTAGGTGTCACTACACACAATGTTCAAGGTAAGCTCATCACACAAGGCATTGGCACCAATATCAAACGAGACTCATTTGATCTAGTGTGCAATGTTCATCATAAGAGACTTCATTCGATAACTGACTAGTGACAACGAGATGCAAAAAGTCAACATATTGTCTATGCAACTTCATTTGGCCTCCTCGTAGTCGCACATTCATTTTTGTTCAATTAAGAGCACTATTCAAGTCATTGGTATTGATCATAACCGATACTCAAATTTGCACAAGAACAACCATATTCAAACACAACAAGAGGTGGCAAATATTTCCAGATAGGTCAAAAACCATTTCTATTCAAAACAAGGAGCTACAAGCTAAAATATCCAAGATAGAATCAACACAAAATTTCAAATAGAAAAGCCCCATATATATACATACAATGTAATCACAAGAGGTAGGTATGGAAATACCTCACCCCACCACAAATGAAAAGCAGTTGTCCTCAAATGCCACAAAAATAACAAAAATCAATAAAAGCAACAGAGAAAGAGGTAAAGAAAGATTCTGTCTACACAGCCGCTCCATTTGTTGGGGGCATCAATGCCTCGTGTGACACTCTGATCTTAGGCATCAGTGCCCGGGGGAACAACAACATTGGCTCCACTAGAGCCTGTCATGGAAAGCTCTCTCAACCAAGTCTGAACGGCCGAATGCACCATTGCCTCCTCAACCTCAGTCAGGCCTTTATATGTAGTCTTCTCATGAACATTGAGCTGCTCCTCATCAGTCTCAGCCTCGGACTCTGCAGCCACCTTTTTGGCTCTAATATCACCTCCGGATATTAGAACAAGACGGAATATTTGTGCCCATGTCATTAGGGATCTCCACGGTCCTAAAAATCATCGACATATCTGTGGACTTCAGCTGGTCCACATCCTTTCTCAACTCAACAATTGCGACCTTTAAGGCCGTTACCTCATCAGTGGCTCTTTGACCTCTCTCACACATCTCTATCCTTGCCATGAGGGCATCAATAGACTCTTTAAGAGGTGTCACAGCACCGGTGAGAGCACTCTCAACCATCCCAGGGACTGTAGCCTCTAGCCTGAAGGCACGCACATCAACAGAATGGGCTAGATGTCCCATTTGTAGTATCGCAACCTAGGTGAGTAGAGGTCGGGATGTAGCAGCACTAGCAACAGACCTAGGAGGCAGGGGAGCGATAGAAGAACTCGGAGTCATAGAAGGGGCAGTACTAGAAATACCTTAAGGCCTAGTGGCCTGAGTAGGCGATACTACCTCTACAGGTAAGGTATCAATGTTAACAGTCGGGGATGAGTCCACCGGGGCTGCCTTTTTCTTCTCAGCCTCATCCTTCAAGTACTTGGCCTTAATGTGCCGGATGTCGATAGAGGAGGTAGGAATCACTTACATGTCCTTCTTCTCATCACTGGGCAATCGGGGTTGTCTGCACAACTCGGTGATCAACACCGAAAAAGGGAGAGATGTCTAGCGTTGCCAGGCCCTCATGGACATCTCATGTCCAACGATTATACCCAAGTTGAGACTCGTCCCATCAATGATGCAACCAAGACAGGCTGCCTTCATGTGGCAAAGGATAGACTCATTCTGGGACGACATGATTGTTCTGCTAATAAACCCAAACCAGTATTTCACTGCCATAATTAGGTCTTTCTCCTCTATAGGTACTCTAGCCTCCATCCACATAAGAGTACCGTCAGATAAAATAGGGGCTAACCATTTTTTCATAGTCTCTAAGGATTCTGTCTTGATCATGTAGTAGTAGTCATCTGCAATATTATTGGTGCACTCCAAAACTACGTTGATGTCATCACTGTCACGCTTCACTTTCTTGCCCCTGACAGCCATATAATCTACTGGCTTAAATGTAGCGGCCTTTCTCTTCCCTTATGGTACTAGAGCTTTGTAGGCAGTGTAAAACTCCCGGACCCAATTAGAAATGTAAGGGCCACGGGGTTTAGTGAAAATCTGGAACTTGTGGGACTTTAAGGTGTGATAGATCTCTCGATACCAGTCTATCACTAAAACTATAGACAACCTATTTTCCTCAATGATAGTCCTCAGTCTCTCAGCCTTTAATCTGTTCATAGGCCGGGGAGGAGGACCCTTTGCAGGTGGTGCTGGGACAATAACTTGGTCTGGAACTGGAGGAGGAGTAGGGGTCTCAGGCGCCCTGATTCTAGATGGATCATGTGTCCTCTTGGAGTGTAGCTCAGCTCTCTGGGCCAATAGCAACTAATCATCCTCAGTCTAAGAAATGTCAGTCTGAGGGTCCTGGTGCTCTTCTTCATTCTCAGAGGTGGCGAGGTGAGTAGCGTAAACTCTCTCACTGTTGGAGCTGAACTTTCGGTGATTCAGCAGTGGACGCCTTGCCCTTTTCTTTACCCTTCCCACCTGTGGTAGGAAGTTTTGTTGCTTTTGCTTTGGATGCAGCTGCATCCTCATTTATTGTGATTCTCTTTGCCCGCTTGCGGGGTGGTATTTCTCACCCAGGTACCTTGGGTCTAGCCATTTCTGCAAAACACATCGAGAAAAGTTAGAAATAATTCAAGAAAAATCTAAAAATTTAGTTATATAAAGACTCGCCGAACCAATCGGCAAATCACCGAGTCACTTTAGCGAGCCAGATCGGGCTCGCCAAAAGGACTGGCTTGAAAATTTCCCAGAAAAATGATTGGGCGGTGATATGCAGCGCCATTCAGTGAATCACCGACATCACTCGCTGAGCTCAGACTAGCCCGCCGAAAGTTACAGTGTGCTTTAGGGGTTAGAGGTGCAGAAAAGGTGATCAAGAGAGACTTTCGGTGAGTCACCGAGTGAACTCGGCGAGCTCAGGCTTCCCGCCGAAAGTAACAGACTCTAATCTAGCCAAAATACGAAATTAAGGGTGATCAAGGGGGACATTGGCGAATCGTTGAACAGTTCGACAAGCTCGACCTAGCTCGACGAATTTCCCAACGTGCTAAAATTCAACCCCGTTTCCCAAATTCAAGCCCGCAGCCCCTGTAAACAAAATCAAACTACACACTTAAGCAATTAAGCTAAGACGCATTCGACCCATGCCACCGGGTACTCAGACTTCCCTCAAAATTTCCAAAATTGGAAATTTTACAACTTTTGCCCTTAAGAATGACACCAAACGCTCAATCATTGGGCAAAGTACATCATTTAGCAAAATTTGGGGTTACTCAGACTTCACCCAACTAGACCCAAGAAATATTTACCTTAACCCAACAAATTATGATCAATTTTTAAGCACAAAACTTAGGAAATCAACAATTTAAGCAATTTAGACACGATTTCGAAACTACAATAGGCAAACTAACACAACAACTACGATTTCAGTATAGGCCCAGCACACAACAAAAAGATTTTAAAAAATGCATTCGAGTTCAATCGCTATTCAAGAGTTCGGGGTTCGAAAGACCAATCTTTAAGCCAAAATAAGAGTTTGAAACGCTAGGCGGCAATGTAATCCAAATCCGAGCACAAGATCAAGAGCAAAATGCGATAAAAATAGGAAATATTAAAGTCTAGAGTGCGGGTGAGAGAGTACGATGCTTAAAAATAAGGGAATATGAAAGATTTTGAAAGTTTAAACCGTTTGACCTTTTAAAACCTTTCAGTTCGCAGCCCTTTCGGTGATATTTGTCGTCCTCACCGAACCACTCGGCGATGCGCCGAGTGGTGACTTACCTCGTCGAGTTCTATAGGACCTACAGTTAATTTGGGGGTCCAAACGACGAATAAAATTGGTCTCCCTGACCTCTTCAGCGAGTCGAGGACTCATCCATGGGCCCACCGAGTTTAACAGACTTCCACCTGTGATTTTTGTGGGTCCAACGGCAGTCCTAGTCGGGCTCGCCGACCTCTTTGGCAAGTCGCCAACTGGACACTATGCTCGCCAACCTACATTTTTCAAACACATTCTACACTTTAACCTACACAATTAACACCCGTTATTCCAAAAACAAACACAAAGCAATAAAAATTTAGGTTGCCTCTCAAGAAGAGCCTTAGTTAACGTCGTGGCACGACATAAGTACCTTTTCAAGCTTCATTCTTGGGGTTTGCCATAGTATCACTAGGCAACCCCGCTTGTTGTCTTGGGTTAATATATGAAGAAATTTGACCCATTTAGGTCTCCAACTGCTTGATAGAGACGGAATGAGAGGTCACCGTATGGTCTTCCTTCATTTCCTTCAAAACTTTATTGAGCCCTTCAACCTTGTTGAGAATATGTGAGAGCATATCCTCAGTCTGGCCACCCTCAGTATCTTTGGGTTTTTGACGCTTATGGGGAGGAACATACCTATCTTTCTCCCCTTCTCTTTCCTTCCAAGTGGTGTTACAATCATGCCACTCTCTATCACGGTCTCTCCAGCCCTCATCTCTATTCCAACCTAGGTTTCCACCCGGCATTGGGTAGTTAGCACGATAGACTCCTCCTTGGTTGGCTAGGAAGTTCACTTCCTCATTGTACAATGCTTCAAATTTGGCCACCTCGGGGTTTACACCACTAACACCGACAATATTAATATTCCTTGTACCAGCACCCATGAAATTCTTCGACAAGATGTCCATTTGGGTCATCATCTTTTCCATGTTTTGGTCTCTCTCTTGATCTTTTTCAATCTGTTCCTTTGTCAATTTATAAGTAAGAAGAGAGACCTGATCTTCACGGGTGTACCATGCCCGGTTAATCTTGTTAATGCCATCAAGGAGTTGGACTGCTATTGTATAAGGCTGTTGCATTAAACCTCCAGGAGAAAGTTGATCAGCCACTCCCTTGCTTACTGAATCGAGGCTTCTGTAGAAGTATTGCAGCAGTACATTATCTGGCAATCCATGAGTTGGGCATTGCAACACCATCTTCTTAAACCTTAGCCAAGTCTTATGGATTGGCTAACCCTCTAAACGTTTGAAGCTTTGAATAATGTCCCTAAGTGTCATCATCTTCGAAGGAGGGAAAAATCTCACTTGGAATGCGGTAATAAACTTGTCCCACGAAGTGATAGAATCTCTTGGCAACTCAGCCAACCACTGACATACTTCTCCCATTAAAGAAAATGGGAACAACCTCAACCAGACTGATTCTTGAGATATGTTCTTAAAGGAGAACGGTCCATAAACATCAACAAAATTCCTTATTTGCTCATGGGGATCCTCATGAGCCAACCCACCAAACAAACCTTTCAATTGCAAAAGCTGTAACATGGTGCTTGTAATGTGGTAAATAGTGTTTCCTTCAGCTGGAGGCAAATGAATGGCACCAACACCACCCACTAGATTTGGGTCATTTACATTGGGGTCATTGACAACATTAAGATTCCCGATGTCATCCTGGTGGCCCACTTGGCTACCATTGCTACCGTTTACGCTCATTTCCTCTGTTTTAATATAAGCAACACAAAACAAAAACTAGAAGTAAGTAGATTCAACTATGACTAACAAGAACACAATTCAACTTAACCAAAAAAAATTCAAACAAAACCACTCCCCGACAGCGGCGCCTTTTTGATTAATTAATGTTTCAAAGACACTACTTCCAATTCTAAGTGTCAACGATCGTAAATCAATAGAAAACCCAACTAAATGTGTTGGGGTCGAATCCCATAGGGAGCGATACGTGTTTTAAATTCAATCAAGAAGTATGAATGCAGTCTAATCAGCCATAGGAATAAACATTATCGGAAAAAGACATATTAAATTAAAGGGGTGACATGAATGTCAAATGGGTGTTTTGGTTTTAGATTATAAACTACAAACATTCACAAACACTAGGAATTAACAACAATGAGACAGATTCTTGAGATGTGATCGATTATAGGCAAATATAGACATATGTGTAAGTGTAACTATTAGTAAATAGCTAGAAATTAGTGAGTAGGCTAGGCTATAAAGGACGTAATTTTCTCTCGAACAATTACCCCAAATCATGTGATTTCTCTCGAACATCAACAAGCATGCAAATTAAAAGTAGCCCACACCTTAATCCATTCATTCTCTCGAGCTAAATGTGTGGGATTAGGTTTAGGATTCACTCTCTCGAGCTAAACCCAGATCAACCCAATACCCACAAACCATTAATCAAAAACCTTAGTTCTAAAATCTCTCTCTCGAGCAAGCCAATAACACAAACATAGAGCTGCATTTGCAACTACAATTCTTAAATTAAACAACAATTACTGATTGAACTCACTTTTAAATAGCATTTAAACTAACAATTAGCAATACCCATAACCTAAATCAGCCCATAATCACATGATCGCACCCCAAGAATTGGGGTTTTAGGTAGACATCATAAAAGTGTAAAAACAGTTATCAAATTGATTATCCATCAATTGGGTAAAAGTGATTTCGTCTTCACAATTCTCCAATTTGATGAATCTCAAAGACCCACTTCTAATTTCTCAACAGTGAATTTCTGCAATGCTTCAAAGCTGAAGAAAACTCTAGAGAAAGTTGTCTCCAGATGATAGAAATTAATAAAAATTCTCTTAGATGTCCAAAAGATGCTAAATTAAATGTTCAAAAATGTATTTATAGTCACCGAAAATAAGCTAGGAAAGCCGATTTGGCGAAGTAAGTCAGGCTCACCGAACCACTCGGCTAGCCTCCTTTTTCTCTCTTCCATCGCCATTTCGCCTTTTCATTCAGCATCCTTGGGTTCTGTAACTTTAGGCGATCTATCACTGCATCGCGGACCTACTCGCGATGCGCCGACTGCTCCTTCTTGTCGCCGATTTGATTTCTTCCATCACGGCTGGCACACTGGAACTTTAGGCGGTGGAACTGGCCCTTTGGCGATTCGCCAAACGCTCTTGGCAATCACCAGGCTTGCCTTTCTTCAATTCTTCAATTTGTTTTGTTTCTTTTTGCATGTTAGTGTCCTTGCTTTGTTCGTCAATCTATGTACCTAAAAATCAAGGATTCTTCATCAGTTTATGGGACAAAATAAGTATTTAAGGACACTAAATCTAAATTTAAAAAATCCCTAAATAAGTCGTAAGCTCGGACTCATCAACAGACCTACTAACAAAATGAGTACAAGTCCCAAAAGTTGACCACAAAAACAAGACTATCTCAAAAAGTAAAAGACAAATCAAATATATATATATATATATATATATATAGAAGGAGACAGGAAAATCCAGGAAGCTATGTGCTCACCCTCGCCTCCTAATATGATTACAGTTGTCTCAAAATCAACGTTGATAGCTGGTGCTCGGACCTGCATCCCGAAATAGATGCAAAGTGAAGTATGAGTACCAAAACAATGAGTACCCAGTAGGCATCATAGGCCGATTGAGCAAGAAAAGCAAAAGTAATATGAAATGCGGGAATCTAACATACTAACAGAAATAAGCAGGGGGGAACATCTAATAGGTATGTACAAGAGAGTACTCACACACAAAGAGAAGGAAAGTGGCTAACTAAATCTTACCAGGATACCATAAACTCGGTGGGTATACTCGAGCATAATATGAAAGTAAAACTGAAACGGACTCCCATAAGCCCAACAGGTGCAAAGAAGAGAGTTGAAATGAAGTAAGAGGATCCAATGAAGTTTCTAAGATTAGCCCAACTTTTGGGACTTGAACCGAACTAATCCATATGCCCAAAGCTTACCCAAATCTAATAGGGAAATAAGGACTTGAACCAAATGAAGATAAAGGATCAAGGACTTGAACCGAGATTTGGAGTAATCGAGGACTTGAACAAAGGCTAAGGACAATCGTGGACTTGTACCATATAAAATATGACAAAGTACTTGAACCGAGGTTAAGGATAATCGTGGACTTGAACCACATAAAATATGACCAAGGACTTGAACCGAGGTTAAGGTAGCTATGGACTTAAGCCAAGGCTAAAAGTGGATGTGGACTTGAACCACGACTATATATACCAAGGCAAGGACTTGAACCCCGCCCAGTGGAGTGAATTAGGGACTTGAACCACCAGTAGAGGCGATTCGGTTAGAAATAGGATCAGCTATCAACCGAGCATCACCGGGAGTACCCCCAAATTGAGTATCATCAATAAATCACTCCATCCCGAATCGTATCCAACCAGAATCGTCGAGAAGCTTCCAGACCAAGAATTCGAATACATCGGAACCGATGTGTAACACCCCAAAAATTAGTGAGTTGAACTAGTGAGTTCTAGAGCCTTTGGTAAGAGTTTCGGAGTGTCGTATGAGGGTTAAAACTTGTAAAAATGGTTCTCGTACTTAGATTAAGGGTTTTAAGGGTTAAACGTCCGGGTATGACCCCCCAAGGACCACCCAAGGGGTCCTTGAGGAGGAAAAACAGTCCTAAATCTGGAAATTTTTGGTGACCTACGGATGGCTAACTACAGCCAGTAGACCAAACCACGCCCCGTAGGTCTTGGGCCTAGGTTAAGGCATATTGAGGCCTGCCAAGACAAGCCTCAGGTGCAAACCAGGAGACCACAGGACGGCCAGTAGACCCATCCACGGTCCGTGGATGGGTGGGCGTAGATGATGCCAGGTTTTGACATTTTAGTTTTAATTTAGGTGTTTGGGATTTGATTAGTTAATTAATTATGGGTTAAGGGAGGTCGGTTAGTTAGTTATTTTACCTCCTATATAAGTCTAATACACCCCTAAA
>JAJONZ010029084.1:0-29059 GCA_029582445.1 Solanum paucissectum | reverse complement strand
GGAAGATAATGAAGTGACCCTGTACTATGTTTAAGTCAGATAAACCTTCAACTCTTATTTATAAACCAAAAAAAAAAAAAAAAAACTTTAGCTCTTCAACTCCAGAAAATAAAAAATGTACTTGTATTAATTTACATTATGATCAAAAACCAACATTGTATCATGGATGTATCCTGATATGTTTTTGTTAATAGAAGAACAGTGTGCCAGAAGATAGCTAGGAATGAGCTCTAGTGACTAATCTTCTAGAGTCCCAGAAGTCCAAACAGAATTGCTGAAAACCCGATATATCTTACCGCTCCTAATCACTTGGACACTATGGTATGAAGCTTCCTGCTGTCCGAATTTATCTGACACTCTCTTTGATGTTCTATACTATTTGACATCATTTATATACAACTTCCAATCAATGTGGATGAACAATTGTAAAATTGGTAAAGTCTCCCTTTATCTTTTCATAAACCAAAAAAGAAACAAAAGATCACAGCAAAGCTAAAAATATGTTAGGTGATGAGCTATACGGGTATCGTTAATGTCCTTATAACAATCCTTGAAACATAAATCCTGTATAACTAGCCTATGGACCAAACAACCTATGAAATACCAATATTAAAACACCATATAAAATTAATTGATTAAGTGAAATAGCTGGACTTACAAATTGGAATATAGGAAAGTAATCACAATAGAAAACGACCCTTCTCAAATCCAAGGCGATTGCAGCATTCAAACCTTCAATAAGGGCCTTAAACTCAATGCACTGGCGATTCATTGCATTTCCAAAAAACGGCTTCCTCATTTCGAACAATAATTCATCTCTGGAATCACAAATGGCAACTCCAATCCCACCAAAAAACACATTTGGAGGAAAATTCTCCACTAAACCCTTGAAATAAACCCTAAAAAGCTCTTTATCCTCACTTTTGGATGTTCCTTCTCCAAAAGGAAGCTCGAAATTGTCTCCATTATCCTGCCACTCATCCTCCGGCATACGAAAAATCTCTTGAGCAACACGATGATCATGAATTCGACGCTGAAGGTCATCACGCATAATCCTGAATTCCAATTCGCTAAGCCTGAGATCATCGATTGCTCGTTCAAGTTGCAAGATTTCCGAAGATTGCACGTCGGCGAACTTCGAAATTCTGTCGTTCGCTGAAGAGGAATTCGGTTGGGGTTGAAGTAGGGTGGGGGTAGGTGGTGCAGCGGTGGAAGTGGAGGGTTGCATAGAGAGGGAGACGTTGATAGCTTCTTGGAGTTGAAGTTGATAAGCGAAATCAAAGTCGAAGTCGACGTCACGCGCCGCCATGAGTTCCCGGCGTTTCTCGGCGGCGAGAGTTTTCAGGTCTTCAGAGTCCATGTCCATGTCCATTTTGTTCTTAGTAGAAATAGAATTGTACAAAAGAAAAAAAAATTGTTACTCTTTTTTATACTTTCCCGCTAATTAGAATAACATTTGCAACTTGACAGCTTTCTTACAGTTACATACCTTACGTTTGTAAAAATGCTACAACCTCTCTAAAATTGCATGAAGATATAAGCCGTATATTTGTCCACCTGCCATAAAGAATGTATCAACTTATTTAAAGATGCGTTAAGAGAAAATAAAATAATTAAAATGATGAAATTTCTGCACATGTTGTTTTTTTATTGAACATGATATAGCAAAACAATTACAAAAAAAAATCATTAAGAAAGTATTCTTAGCACTAATGATTATTTCCATTTTACTGTTTTTAAGATAAAGAGAATTTTTATGAGTCCAACTTTGACTTAAGCATATTGTCTTTCTTTTTTTTTCTCTCCTCGATCTTCTTCCAAGAGTGGTAACAGGTAATTCTTTCGCTATTTTATACAATCTTTTATCATCTATGTGTGTATTGTCATAGGCTCATAGTCACCTATTATCACCTATAACATTTAATAACTATCGATTCTATTCACCGTTTATATATATTTCTAACGATTTTTAAAGATTAAAAATTTTCTGTAACTTTTTATGATTTGATATTTATTAGGTTTATTTATATAAAAATAAAAATCTACCTAATTATTTGATACATTTATAAATATAAATCCATATAAAGATTTAAATTTTTATTTGAAAATAACAATAATAATAATTGATCCAATACAATTAAGAAGATTTAAAAAATATTAGCATCCCTCGTTATCGCTATGTAATGGAATTTGTAGATTGTAAAAACTTTTTTGAAGAATCAAGTGCAATTTTTGACAAATTTATAGCAATTTTTTTTTATGACTTTATGTAATGTATAAGATGGTAAAAATAAACAATGAAAGAGACTGTATATTGAATGCAACTTTTATATAACATAAATTAGAAGTATTATTATTCAACTATACATAATTTACTATAAATGATTACTAATTAACTACTTCCTCTGTCCCTAATTACTTGTCCATTTTTTCTTTTATAGTTGTTCCTAATTACTTGTCCATTTTGACAAATCAAGAAATGACAATTTTTTTTTACTTATTATACCCTCAATTAAATGACTAATTACTTAAAAAAATGCAGAACTTTTCATCCATTTCATAATTAATAGGAGTAAAATGGTAAATTACTATGTCATTAATTGATTTCTTAATAGGTGTGTCAATTCAAAAGTGAACAAGTAATTAGGGACAGAGAGAGTAGTTCATAAAAATGACTATAAGTTAGATAAGTAGTGTGTATATTGTGCGTTTCAACCTCTAAACTTCGAGCTCCCAGATGAATTAATAAATTTAAAGTTACTAATCATATTTTCAGGTTTTTGATTAAAAAATTATGTGAATTTATGTACTATTACTTTAATTTATTTTTTATTTTTTGCTGCCATGGAGGTAAAATTTGAATGAAATTACCATTAGATATTATTTCTTCTAAGTATATAAAAAAAATGATTGAGCATTCCGTACATAAAAAATTGGATAAAAGCAATGTTAAAAAATAGGTAAAAATTTGGGAAAAGACTAAAAATACATCAATATTGCAAACGTAAGGGATTATTAGTGTTCCATACTAAATTTTAAGGATGACTTTACGTTTTAACCAAAAAATAAATTACTATTTTGAGCTATTTGTCAATATATATGCATCACTTTTTTAATAAAAATTAAGTACTACTCTATTGATTGCAAAATTGACGAGTATATTTCCCTTTCCCCTATATATATATATATAGAACACCTACCCCCAATTCCTTCCAGGTTTTGCGTTCCCAGCACCAAGTTCTTCACTCTCTCTATCAGTCTTCTCACATATACAACAATGGCGGAACCCAAAGTCAAATACGATCGACAGCTCAGGTGAATTGTTTGCTATACTTTTTAGGCTATGCTACGGTTTTCTTGCTTTCGGTTTTCGTTATGATCTCTTTTTCTACCCAATTACTATCTGAAACCTGTTACTACTCTACCACTGAACTTGTAGCTCGTACTGTTCTCGCAATAATCATAGCAGAAATCAGAAAATGCAGCAAAATCATATATATAAAAGAAATATCAGTTGATTACGACTCAATCCTAAATTAGTTGGATAGGTAATGCGCTGTATCTAATGCACTATATTGAGGCTCATTTTGTTCCAATAATAAATACTTTTGAGGTTTAAGTCAAGGATGAGAACCATGTGTCTCCCGATCATATCCTAATGGAGATAAAAATATTTGGTTACTTTTTTTTTTGGTACTGGTGTTGGAGGTAGAGGTATTCGTAGAATTAGTTTTGAGTTGCGTGCAAGCTGATCGGAACACCACAATTAGTGAAGAAAAAGGGTAGCGGGAAGTCCTCCAGGTTTTAGTGTGTACCAAGTGGAATATTTTAGTGGAGAAGGAATAGGGACTGTATCTATGGATTTTTAAAGCTGGGAATAGCAGATTTCTTGGGAGAAGAAAAAGAATTGAGATTATCTAATTACATATTTATCCTTACACCGACTGTGCAAAATTTGTGTCAAGTAGTAGTTGCATATATTCTGGAGTTACTCCTAGCTTGGAGTAAGTTTATAGTCAATTGTGTTTAGTACATACATGTTTAGTGTTGTTATTTGGATTGTCAATTGGATTATGCAAAACATGTTCCTCTGATAACGAGGTTGTAGTAGAAGGTATCAAGTTCTCTTTGAACAGCTATTATTAATTATCTTCAATAACCTTCACTTTTTCATCAGTAGTATCAGAATTAAGCTTTTAAAAACAAAATTTAACAAAATTCAGTTTATATTGAGGGGCAAGGACCATGGCTATAGATAAATGACACTATATGATTCCCAATATTTCTTAATAGAAGTTGCCATCTCACTCATCACTGAATCCTTACTATTTTTGTGTTTTTCCAATAACATTTCAATTCTCTATACATTAGGAAGATACAAAATTTGCCGGGGGTACTTGCATCGGAAAAAAAGTCTTATTGTCATTAGATGCCCTAAAATATGTAGCTACAAGCCCCTTTCCATTCATCTTCAAAAAGGCCATGTCTAAAATTAGGATTAACCAAGTCATAATGAATATACACCTGCTTATACAAAAGAACACTTCCAATCATTTGATTGGTGGAATTCCACCGAATAGGCATATCTTGGCATAGCTTTTTAGAACATGGTAGACCAAGGTTACGCACTCCACAAATTTCACTGTTTTTGTTTCTGAATTCTTGATATACTTAACTCTTCTCTAGTTTCTCAATAGCGACATCAGCCTTCTCTAAACCCACCTTAACAATTAAGTTAAGAACGTGATTTCCACAACGAGCATGAAGAAACTTTCCCTCACAAGCAAGTGAACGCATCAAAGACAAATGGTTTTTCAAATTATCTACCACACCGTTATTGCAAGTAGCACTATCTAAAGTAAGGGTAAAGATTTTCTTTTCGATTCCCCATTCTTATAGAAAATCAATCAATAAATGACCAAAAACTGCATCTGAAAGTGGAGGAGGAACATGACAAAAAATCAAAATCCTCTTCTGAGAAACTCAATTTAAGTCCACATAATGAGCTATTACATACATATAGCTATTAGATACTAATGAACTCCACATGTCTGATGTCAAGCACACTCTACTAGATATCATCGCAAGCTGGAATATATGGAGAGTTGATAAGTCCATCAAGAAAGTCTGGGTGATGATCCCTGGAGTTATCTTTTGGTGTTTATGGACTGAAAGGAACTGTAGTCTCAACTCCAAACCACTCTCTTTAAGCTAGATGTTTACTTATGCTGTGCAGTTGGGTTAATTTAACCCTTGTATTTAGCACTGAATAATTTCTTGACTTTGTTAGCTTTCTAGTACTAGTTTGAAGATTGTAAAGGGGCTTATAACTTTTTCTTATGCTCTCGGTGAGCCCTTTTGCCTATTCTGTAAGTTTGCATCTGCTTGATGCTTTTTAGTGAAATACCTTACTTCATAACAAAAAGAAGATATCATCGCAAGCTCAATTTTTAGAAGTTCTTTTTCTCTTGCATACATATTTGGGGTATCTGACTTGGCTGTGTTTCTTGATAATGTGCCTCACTATTGGATTTAAATACGAATGAATGTCCATGATGCCTTTATGTTCTACAAAACTGAAAGCAATTATGAATACATATGGACACTTCATATGACCAATGATATTTTCTCTCAATAAATTTTTTTGATCTATTGGTTCACTTTTAGGCTTGAGCCTCTTTTCCCTTATTCAAAGAATGCTTTACCGACAAATTTGCCTTAGATTTGATGTTCCAGATGTAGGGGCCATTATGTAGTCTTGTTCACAAAGTGTGCATTGCACTTTAAACTTCCCATCACTAGAAATATCCGGCTCACACCTAACAAAAGAATCTCAAACAGCAAAAGTTTTCCTTTTGCCTTGTTTTAACTAAGTTGAAGTACTTTGTTTGCAAGAATTCGCATTACCTTCCATTGACATCTCTACCTAAACCAACAATTACATATTATGAATATTGTACACTCTGAAAGGGAAGCAGACAAAGGAGCACATGCACAGTAGTTCATGAACAAAATCAATAACAAGCAGGGCAAAATCACAAGCAAATAATCACAAATTATTAGCCCCATTTGTCCAATTTTTCTTTCTCCAAAAATAAAAATCCAACCACCTCTTCACCACCACTATCTATCATCCTCAGTAATAGAGAGCAACAACATTTAAGATTACACAAAATTAAATCAGAAATTAAGTAAAATAGAAAAATAAAAGAGGAGCGGGGAATTCCTATTAACCTAAAACATCAATAAGAAGAAAAACGAGGAGGTGGAGGTAACAATTGATGTGCCTGATTACTCAGTGAGGTAGTGGTAGGAAGGGGGTAATGATTGAGGAGAAAAACAGAAAAAAGAAAAAGAGGGAGAGAGAGAGAGAGAGACGGACTCTACGGCGAAGTCGTCGGAGACTGGACAGTGTTGGCCGGAGCTTGGGTAGTGTTGGCCGTAGGAAGAGGCATATGCTATACCGGTAGAGTCAGTAGCACAGTTCTTTTTCGATATGGATAATTGGTATGTTGTAGGTTTTATTATCCATTTTATCCATACTTTAAGTGGATAATATGGGTTGACCCATAGTTAGCTCATTTTTAATGTCACATATACAACCCATTTGAAATGGGTTGGTTGAATGGATGGCCATTTTTATTTACCCTTTGCCGACTCTAATTAGTGGCATATAAGGCAGATACAATGTACATATCACACAAGACACATATCATTTCATGTGTTAAGCATATGTTAACTATAGGACTTGAATTTATTTACCCACACTCATCGTAAAGTTAGATACTCCCTCTATCCCAATTTATGCGATGGACTTTCCTTTTTAGTCTGGGCCAAAAAGATTGATACCTTTCTATATTTAGAACTGAAAAAGGTCAAATTATGCCTTAAAGTATCTGAAATTGAGTAGATATTCCCTTTGTTAATAGTGTAGCTCAGATATGCTCTTTATTTAATCGGAACCCACAATTAACCTAATTAGCTGATTACTAAGTGAAAAAGAGCCAAGTATACGATATTGCAGATAATAATGAAGCTCTTTTGCAGGATATGGGGTGAGCAAGGACAAGCTGCGCTGGAGAAAGCCAGTATCTGCTTACTTAACTGTGGTCCAACTGGTTCCGAAACGTTGAAAAATCTTGTTCTTGGTGGGGTTGGAAGCATCACTGTTGTTGATGGTTCCAAGGTTGAAGTGGGTGATCTTGGAAATAATTTCATGGGTATGTAACATGGTTGTATGTTTGCATCTACAGCTTTAGAAAGCAAACTTATTTTTTCTCTCCTATTTCTGGTAGTTGATGAATCAAGTGTTGGCGATTCGAAGGCAAAGTGTGTGTGCACATTTCTTCAAGAGTTAAATGATGCTGTTAAAGCCAAGTTTATAGAAGATTGCCCTGAGGAACTAATTGAGACAAATCCATCATTCTTTTCTCAGTTTACCTTGGTCATAGCTACACAGGTCACATGAATCATTTTGTTCTCATAAAAACATTTGATTTTGGCAGGATCCTGTGCTCTCAACTTCTTTTAGAACTTAGATATCTTTATCAGGAAGGCTTCTTATACTTTTTTTTTTTAAACTGGTAATGTTGTATTCCTCAGCATATCCTTAATGCTGGAGACCTTCAAAAGAGGAACAAAACAAAAAAAGAGAGAAGGGGAGAAACTACTTACAGAGAACCTAACAGATCTACACTGCCTCCCTGCATATATATATGTCTGTGTGTGTTATTTGTATGATGTATACACACTCACTCTTATATAGTCTTATAATACACACCAACTGTATTAATTTCTTTTCGTGTTCGTTTTGAGAGAACTTTTGTTGCAGTTTCATTTAGTAGAATCTGTTTTATCTGAATTCTGTTTATGTTTATGACCGGAGAATTTCCAGAAAATTCTGTACTGTGTAGCATGCCAATTTTGAAGAGTCCTGACAATTATGCCTCTTGACTAGCACTTTGCGAGTTACAATCATTTCAAGACACTTCTTATCTACTGTGTAGTATGTTGAATTTTGAGTGTATCTGTACTTCTGAACTAGAACTTTGCGAGTTGCAATCTTTCCAATTTTTCAATACTCTGAAATATGTTGAATAGGATGATATTTGTTGCCATCTCCTTTTTGAAAGAGGTAGGAGCATGTTGATTTGAAAAAGTGAACAAGTAGTTTTTGTATCTGCATAATTATGGTAGCAGGTTATCCAGTCTTTAATTGTAGAAGCAAGAACAACCCCCTTCTCCCCCTAAAAAAAATAGAACAAAGATTCAAGCTAAGTACTGATCTGTTTCCTTTGCCATTAGGTTATTTAAATGCATAATATTGCTAATTGTCTATCAGCAGATACCAGGACTAGGAAATTTCTGACAATTTTGTCTTTTGCTTTGTCTTTTCTATTTCAGCTGGTTGAAGATTCCATGGTGAAATTGGACAGAATCTGTCGGGAGGCAAATATTATTTTAATATTTGCACGTTCCTATGGTCTCATGGGTCTTGTCCGGATCAGTGTGAAGGTAATCTTAATGCTGCTTTCTTGCTATGTTATGACTGATCCAACTTTGAAATCCAGTACTGAGAGAACTGTGGTCCAGACCAGTGACTACCATTAATCCATTATCATGGATTTCTTGTCAGGATCGTTTTTATTGTGAGGAACTAACTTGTAGAGAAACAACTGTCAAGTGATAAGAGCAGAGTGAAAGAATGAATGAGCAAAGAATTAACGATGAGTTTGGTTGATAAAGCTCTCAGCAAACATGATATCATTTCTGTGTTGACCAGAATTTATCTTCTATCTGCAGGAACATACAGTAATTGAATCGAAGCCTGATCATTTTCTAGATGATCTTCGGCTTAATAACCCATGGCCAGAACTTACGAGGTCAGCCTTTTCTTTGTGCTTTCCTCTATGCTGGACATGTTAGAGTTCTACAATAAATAATGATCTGTTCACTTAGCACCATCTCTTATTTTTAAACACATGCACCCTTGTGTCTTATGTTTCTTAGGATGATTTTGTGGAGTGGGGAGTATATGCCAGGAAGTAGGGGCACCTAAGAGTGTAGTATAATGATCAATCAAGTGGGTATAAATCCCGGAGACCAAGATTCGGATTTCAGTAGAGACAAAAAATCACTTGGTGATTGTTTTCATCTGCCTAAGCCTTGTAACCGAAATGCAAAGTCAGTAGTACTAGGGCCTTCGAGTTGAAATTTCCTACTATAAACAAGTGTAGCGAAGTCACCTCCATTCATTTACCTGATACTTGTGCTGGTGGGAGGTAGCAGGAACCGGTGAAATAATCGATATGCACAAGTTGGCCTGGACACCATCGTTGTTGAAAAAAGATATTCTAGAGAATAGAGGCTATAACATTATCCTTTTCTTACAAGTTGCGGATGACATCACCATATTCTTGTCAGATCATAAAAGTGGCTTCATTTATGATCTGATAAGAATATGGTAATAACTTGGAAGAAAAGGATAGGCCTACTCCCTAGTATATCTATTTTACATTACCCGGTAATGTCTAGTACTGCATTGGTTTGGTCTTCAATGGGTGGTGCCAGGCACAATCAGAGAAGTATTGGTTAACCGGAGATTTAGAGGATGAGAGAGAAGACACAGGGTAGGGGTTGTTGCTCTACTAGAACCTATGTGGACTATTTGGAGAGAGAAATAGGAGAGCATTTGATAGTATAGAGGAGGACTATGTACACCTGAGAAATAGAGTCCTTTTCTGGATTTCCTCTTGGTGCACCCGTGAGGTCCTGGTAGATGTGTAGGTATATAGAATATTGGCTGTCGTTTGTAGAAAATGACATCTTTTTGTAAAACTTTTTACTTTTTGGTATACTTATTGTATGTGGGTGTTTGATGCCCTTTGTGTATAATCAGAGGAGTATTGAATGGAGGACAACTGATGATTTATAACTTTCTTCTTCGTTGTTGAACTTCTGAAATGGCTTTGAAGATGAAACGTTAATATTGAGGGTATTTTTGTCTTTCTGGATGTTTATTCAGGTATTAATAATACCTATCTTGTTATTCCATCATTTACCCAGCGTAAAACAATACAGTATTTGAGGTATAAATTATACAGTATTAGCTATGCAGGAATTGGGAACACGAACCAAATGCTGGATTAATTAGTACATAATTTTATACAATGATCATTTCATCTAATACACCAAACCAAAATACCTTATGTTATTTCTTCTTGTTAGCAATTAGGTTTTCCCCCCATTAAAAGAAGGCAAACGATAAAGAAAAGAAAGGGCTGATTTCATACGTACCCCTTACAGGTTCACCGAGACGATTGATTTGAACACAACTGATGCTGTTGTACATAAACACACACCATATATTGTTATCCTTGTTAAGATAGCAGAGGAATGGGCAAATACTCATGATGGAAATCTTCCTTCAACCAGGGAAGAGAAAAGGCAATTCAAGGTCATAAATATTTTTAATATGCTTCTAAAACTTCATCCTTAATCGTTCTATTTTGGTCCATCTAAGGTGATTTGGTCTATTTCTTGAATGTCTTAGGATTTAATTAAGTCCAAGATGATCACAACGGATGAAGAGAACTATAAAGAAGCCATGGAAGCTTCATACAAGGTCTTTTCTCCACGAGGAATTGGTGAGTACTTTTGCTAATTGTGATATGTTAGAAACTATAATGTTTTTCCATCTCCTCTAAATGTTATTGGTGGTTACTTCTTATAGTCTGCTGAGTCTGTTGGATGCAATCTTAATGATTCAAACCTTGTTTTTAGTGGATAGTGGGTTCTTTTCACTGACATTGTATCCACATTAATAACAAAAATTTCTTCAGTCCATCTATGTTTTCAAATATTTCTTTAGGCAGCTGCCAACGTGATGTCATGGGGACAATCTTATGCAGTTTCGAAGAGATTTCATAGTAGACGTAAGAAGATCAAAATAAATATTTTCTACTATTAAATCTCCCAAATCTCTTGGAAGCTGCATCGAGTTAAGCCCATAACCAAGCCTTGCAGTACTCCAGCTTTAATAATACATGATTTGAAAATTTTATTGAGAGTACAATTATTGTTCTTCTAAATTAAAATCTCTGGAAATTTCTTTGAAGCTGCATAATACTTTTCATCTTTTGAATCCCATTTTAAAAATATTAGGGATATTTCTCTTTTACTATTGAATAAAGATATTCTCCTAATTGTGTGTGAATCTAGAGTCATTTGATAAAACAAGACTAGGATGTGCGGTGGGGGATGCATTGTGTTCTATTAAAAACTAGTCGACTAGAATGGACGTTTTCTGTATCTGCAGATAAACTGAATAACTTCAGAGTAGTAGTTAGATGTACCAAGATATATGAAGTAAAGTAAAATCGACATAGATAATTTTTATACTAGTTTGCGTACTGATGTGGTACCTGCATCCAGTCTCCTTGAGCAACAAAGATACATTATTCCTTCTCAGTTTTCAGTCGACTACAATTGTGGTTTTAGAAATCGTTCACCAACAACGAATTTCTCTGAACTCCTTTCAGTCAATTACAACTGTGGTTTTAGAACTCTGTTCACCACCAACAATTTTCTCTCAAACCTTCGGTTTTCCAAGCCCTTCAAAGAAACTTAACTCCTGACACAACTTTTCTCTTTTCACCTCAGACTTTCTTTTTCTTTAATGCATTAGGATAACTCTGTGATAGAAGTCTTTTGGAGCGATACATATCCCAAAGAATAAGTGGGTCTAGAGTTGGGATGAAGACTTCCATTTCTAACTTGTAATGGTATCATAGTTACTGTATATACTTAGTTCATCAAACAAAACGAATACTCATGAAAAAAGAATTTTTCTTGAACTTGATATTATGTCGGTTTCAATATAGTTATGCGGAATCTTAATTTGGAACAGGCATGATGAGGTTGGAAATGTATAATTGACTTTTCTCCTTTGTCTACCAGGTGCAAACTTACAGAAGATTATTGATGACAGCTGTACAGAAGTTGATTCAAATTCATCTGATTTTTGGGTGATGGTAGCAGCACTGAAGGTAACTTGCATTTTCTTGGAAAAACAATAGTAGGAAGAAAGGGGGAAAACAAGTTATACAATTAATGCAGCTCAGTTAGTTGCATTAACCTGATTAAAAGAAGAATTCATGAGTTGACAGCTCTACTTAAAACATGATTTTGCCTGCTGATGTTTTTGTTATTCCTGTCCATTCCTTTAGCTCTAAATAGCAAATTGATGTCTAAATCAGTCCATACGTTTGATAGCTTTAAGTTCATTGTAAGTGTCGAAGTACCAGTTCCACTGGTTCTTCTCTTGGTGAGGCTGCTTGTACATGTTTTAGTTTCTTCATTTGAATTTTCCTTGCGTGCCTTTTTATTCAAAAAGTGAAAGGGGGCAGGAGATGTAGGGAAGTGCTTTCACTAAGTTCTTTACCCGAGTAATGCTAGGCCAAAGGCTTTAGCTTTGTCCTCTATAGTGCTATGGTCCTTTTAACCTCTGTGTCTTGGTTGCTAGTCCACATTTGCACAAGAAAATTTGAGTTGCAAAGTTGCCTAGAGAAGTGTAGAATATTTTGGGAACTAATTTGAGATTCCTTGAAAAATAATCTTCCCATTAGTCAATGTCATTCTTTTAATTTGTTTATATGCTAATTTGTATATGCATTATTCTTTTAGGATCCACAGGAAACTAGCACCTTATCTCTCTTATCTTACTTCAAAAGTTTGTTCTTTTTCTTTTGCAGCAACTAAATAATCGTTGGCAACCTGTATCAAGCAGCCTACTTAAGTTCCCTTATTGATATTTCTTTGCATTGGTTGAAATTGGTGATCAATGTGATTTATTGTTTTTCTCTCTAGGAGTTCATAGCTAATGAAGGTGGTGGGGAGACACCTCTTGAGGGGTCGATACCAGATATGACATCATCAACTGAGTTAGTGGTTTAAGTTTCTCGACAACACATTAAATTTTTTATTAAAATTTATGGGACTTCATTTATTGATGCTTATACTGTTGACTCTATTGCAGACTGTATGTAAACTTGCAAAAAACCTACCAAGCCAAGGCCGAGGCTGATTTTCTTGTTATGGAGCAAAGAGTCGGGAATTTACTTAAGAAAATCGGTAGGGATCCAGCCAGCATATCCAAGGCAAACATAAAGAGCTTCTCTAAAAATGCAAGGAAGCTTGCTGTAAGGGCATTTCCTCTTTCTTCTTTCATTAGTCGAATGCTCATTCATCTAGAATTGCTTATTTGTGCTACGTGAATCTTCTTTCAGTTTGACAATTCGGAACACATTGTACTTCTTGCTATAGAAAACACTATATATCAATTTGTTCGACTCTGATACAGAGAGATTCCTCTGATTTTAAGTTTGTGATCCTGTCTGTTTTTCTCTTTTCTCAAAGCTCTTTTTTTTCTCCAACCCTCTCCTCCAAGTGGTAAAATTTGGCTTCATTCTGAGGAGCCATCTAGAAAAGACGCTAATTGTTAAATGGGTCACCTTGCTTAGCACGTGCCTTCTAGGTCCTTCACTACGGCTACAAAGGGGGTGGGATCCTGTCAGGCAGAGGGTGCTAGGTTGGAAACTCACATTTCCTGGTCTTGCCCCGCCTATTGATTCAAGCAGTTGTCTGAAAGTGCTCAATGGCTCAGAAGAAAAACTATATGCTTCACTAAGTGTCTTCAGCTACTCTGTTGGGGGAATAATCTTAAAATCTCCTCCTCCTACATGCATGATTAATGATTTTGGTGGTTGATTTTGTTGTTATGTTAGTGACAGTGGCGGATGTAGAGTGTGTCCAGGGGGTCATCCGACCCCCTCGGAAAAAAATTACACTATATATATAAGATCAATTTTTTTGTGTACGTGTATAGATTTAAAATTGAACCCCCTGAGCATATGTCAAAGGAGTAGCTCAATGGTTTATGGGGTTCAGGATTTCTCCTATGTGAGCTTTAGGTCACGGGTTCGATTCCAGGCAACAACATTTTTTTTATTTGAACCCCCTTGATAGAATTCCTGCCTCCGCCACTGGTTAGTGATAAGATATTACAATAATGATGCTTTATTTTTTCAATATATATCAAGGTGATGACTGTTGGAACCAAATTTTCAAGAAACTGTACTGACATGATGAGGCATGTTTTGATCTTAAAAATAACAATGATTCCGACTACTAATTGTCAGCAAACTCCATTTCAAATTTGAGATCCTTATTTCTGAATGGATGTTGTAGTTTCTAGTCATTAAATTTTCTCTTTTAATTGTGTCAGGTTTGCAGATATCGCCTCATTGAGGAGGAGTTCAACTCTCCTGTCCAATCAGAGTTACAGAAGTATCTGACAGATGAGGATCATGGGTATGTAATTGCTTACTGTAGGAATATGGTTTGACATGGTCGAATCACTTCAAGTTGGAAAAATCATCTGTGATATAAATTGAAGTAGAAAGGGTTTCTTGGGATCATTTAAGCTATTTGAACCCACATGATCCTTTCATGATACTTTGATTGTTTTGTGATACCAAATAACAGGACTTTGCAAGAAGCCAACTCTCTTAAAGTACTTCCTGAAAAGTAAGTTTATCCAAGCTAAAGCCCCCTGCCATTTCGTGGTAGATTTCTTTTTCTGGATCCATTTTCCCAGGGCTTCTAATGAAGTAACATATGCACTTCCAAATGTTGAAATATAGATTTTAAAGTCATAATTTAGGTTATCATGACCTTTCTGTTGAAGTAGGAGTATTTCGAGTTCTTCAAATGAATCTCTCTTCAAGTTGTCTGCGTACTTGACTTGTGAAGTGCACTATTTAGTCTAGAGGCCTCTATGTTATCAGCCAACTAGGGTTTGATTGAAAACTACTTTGCAAGTGATTCTCACTTTTTGTTAAGCAAGACATTGAGAGCTAAAGGTAATAAGAAGTCATATGACTAAATTCCTAGTGATGCTATCAGAGCATAAGTGGAAGCTTGGTAGGAATAAAATAAGCATTGCCTTGTGGAGGAGAAGTTGCTGATTCATATTATATAAAGTCTTTTTTGGTCAGGTGACTATTTAATTAAGCAAGGATTAGGACGGAGCAGGGGCGGAGCTATAGTTTGACTTATGGGTTCTGCAGAACAACTTTGGTCCAGACTTTGTATTTGAGTTTAAATATCCACTTAGTATATATAAATAATTTATCAAGAATCCGGTGAACTTGCCTTTTGTAGACTTCAGAACCCACAAAACTCAAAATCCTAGCTCTGCCCCTGGGATGGAGTTGCTTCTGAAGAATTACTTTGTTTGTTTCTGTTGGTTACCTTACACTTTGTCTTAAATGTCTTTTGGAGATAGTGAAATTTTCTAGTTCTTGCGGTAGTCATGCTGATAGTGCACTGGTGCACCACTTATTCATATCAATGGTACCTTGTACTAAGAAATGGTAAATCAATGGTTAATTGGGAAAAAAGTAAAAGAAAAGAGAGTTGTGAACTACTTTTATTGCTAGACCTAGAACTGCAGCTACTTGGTTATTCAGGATGTTTGACAGGGAACTGACATTATGTTTTTCAGCCAAAAGATATTTGACTGTCCAATCTTTTGCTGGTCTTGGGTATCAGAGAAAAATATTAGTGATGTAATATTGTTCAAGCTGAGAAATATTTGGGATGTAATATTGTTCAAGCTTTGTTTGAAATGCTTTCCACCATGAAGTTGGGATGTGGAATCAGAGAAACACTGGTTACAGTTATAGTATTCGATGCTTAGTGGAAATGATGATAGACACTTTGTCTTTGAAGCAATATAGCCGTTGGGATGCTGTAAACTGGTTTGTTGTATTAACCATGGCTTTCTAATGTATCTGTCAGTTCTTTTCCCATGAGTGGACCACCTTTGGCACCTGAATGTAAGGGAAAAAATAAAGAAATGAAGATAAAAATGAAGTTCAGGAAGAGTCTGACATGAGATAGTAATTGTTGTATAAAGGAGGTCCAGAATTTAAATCTCTTCCTACCCTCCTCCTTTTTCTAAGTTTATGTTTCATGATGAATGAAATACATGTTGGTCAAAAGGGAATATTTCCTCATTTATTTTCTTCTGTTAATTTGAACCTTGTAACAAAGAAAATTTTAATCTTCTGCTTTACTCAGTCCGCTGATAGTTGTCGACATGAAAAACTTTCCAAGTGCATTCATTGTGCAGTATATTTATTTGTTCAATTAGTTGATATTCTTGTAGACAACAGATATTCTGTGTGCTGAATGGATGCTCAAAGCTTATCTTCTTGTGAACTGTTACAATTTTGCATAAGAACTCTTTCAGTTGGAACCTTTTTCTACCCCTTTTTATGGCAGTACTGCTGCGGGTCTTTATATTCTTCTTCGAGCAGCTGACCGGTTTGCTGTAAACTATAATAAATTTCCTGGTCAATTTGACAGGTAAAAGCTGATGTTTTTCCCATCCAAACAATTTTATCTTTTTGGAAAAGTTTATTATGGCTCGCTAACCTTAAGAAATATTTTGGTAGTGAGATGGATGAGGATATATCCCGGTTAAAAACTACGGCTGTTGGCCTACTCAATGACCTTGGTTGCAATAGCTCTGCCTTATCAGAGGACCTTATTAATGAGATGTGCCGGTATGGTGCTTCTGAGCTTCATGTCGTGTCTGCCTTCGTTGGAGGAGTTGCATCACAAGAAGTAATCAAGGTTTGGATCTCCTCCAAATATTTTCATCTTGAATATTGTTTTTCATCAAAACTTCTAGTTTACTGGACATATAGCTACGTGCCATAGGAGTGGTAATCTGAGGTATATTATGTTGTGTTTGCTGCAGCTCATCACGAGACAATTCATTCCCATGTCCGGGACATTCATCTTTAATGGGATTGATAACAATTCCCAGCTGTTGTTGCTATAGCCTCCAAATTTACAGGCATGTCCTTTCTCTCACCTTTAGTCTGCGTTTTTAGGTTCGATGGAACTGAATAGTTTTTCGCTTTCACTCCCCTTGGCAGATTGCATTTTGTATGACAGATCTCAGTCTTTGTGTTTTTTCAGAGCTCCAACTTTGTAAGTGAAAAGCAAAGTTGCCATACTTCTTTGATTAGCAGTAAATTTAGGATCAATGAAAGAGGTTTAACAAGAAAGTACTATTTCCAGTTTTGCACACAAACAATATTATTTCCAAGGGATGAAAAATGCTACTTTTCAGTTGTAAGTAAAGAGTTTAACTTCTATACACTAATACGTAGTTGATTGGGGGTTGCTTCATTTCGACCCACCAATGAAACCAGAGTCTACAGAGTTGGTTATTTCGCCCCGACTTTCCCTTTCTTCATTTTCTTGGTTGATTATTCTCAAGGGAGGAGGAAACTCAGTACCATATGCTTGGCAATCCTTGGTAGAGCTGAATAACTTATTTATGATTTCGTGCTTAACACGGTAAACAAACAAATAGGTGGTCTTTCCAGTTAGGTTAAACGAAAGCTTTCCCCTCACATCTCGATCACTTTTACCTTTTCGTTAATTTGTAATTAAAAAATAATAGAAAACCTTGACAGCTAAATCTCGTTTCAGACTTACAGTAATTGTCAATGTTGTGTTTAAATTTATATTACAATGGACTCAGAATGGAGGTTTATACTGAAATGATACTGGCATGATAATGCATATTGAGTTAAAATATCTTAATAAAAATATGTTAATTTTCTTAGTGACATTGTATCTTTCTCTATCTTTTGGTTTTCTATCGGGTGTTGAGTACCTTAATTGGGGCTCGACTAATTCAGATATGGGCCACGTAAGGTCCATTTAAGGGGGAAGCGTCCCTTAGCATGATTTTTTCTGTACTTAGAGCTCGAACCTAGGCCTTTAATTAAAGGTGAAGGAATCTTATTCATCCCATACATGATACGGCCCTTGTTGGTCTCTTTCGTTTTGAACTCTCTGCAATGCCTAAATTAATGGGAAATTGTACATGTCACTTTCTCTAAATTAATGGGCTAGTACCTAAATTTCTTGCAAGTTTTTCAAGTCTTCTAGACGCATTAGGCAAATAGCAGAGACAATTATAAGTAAACTGGATATAGAAGAAATAACAAGTAAATATTGAATTTCATATGACACCATAAAAGTAGTAAACAAGTTGAGAAAATTAATGTCCCATCATATTTTTATTGGGAAAAAAAATAAATACAATTGTGAGTGTTAAGTCTAAAGACACAAGCCTACTTTCTGGATTTTATAGTACCATAGGGTTGAAAATCATAGGAAAAAAAGATGACAAGATAAAGAATTAGTCAGAAAAACTGAAAATTTTACCCATTATACACAGTTGACAGTTTATGTGGTTATCTCTGATTTATCATATGTCATTAATTAGTCAATGCATTTAGACCTTTTTCTTGCACACATCGGAACTTTGACAATTTGAATGACTTAAATACTTGTAATATGATATGAAAATTGAAATATAGAAAACTATTGAGAAGTTGGTGCGATATAACATCATTTTATACTAGTTAATATACCGCATAATTAGGTTGTTTCAAGTCTTAATTATTTATCTAAATTTTGATGGATAGAATTACCAGTATTTGAACGAGGTGGAAAATTTGACATGTCTATTCGGAGGAGGCGTTGTAACACTCCGAGGTGGGTAGTTTAGGTATGGGTTGATGCCTCCTAAAGAGTAATGGATGCATGTGAAAATAGCCTCAAGCAGATATTCTGCCCATGAGCGTAATGATATAATAAGCTTGCATGAGTATTGTGAGACCTACTGGTCAAACAAAGATGAAAGTTGGTCACTTTGTCATAGTTATTGGGGATCCTCGAAAGAGCTTTTCCTCAACGAATCAATACATCAACAATAACATACCAAGTGTAATTCAATAAGTGGGATCTGGAGAGAACGATGTATACACACCCTTAATCCTACCTTGTGAAAGTGGAGTAGTTGTTTCCGATAGACTTTTGGATATACAACAATGAAATATAGTCATGCTGGACATAATGGAGAAGAGAACACTAACAACAACACATAATATGATAGCCGAAGCAAAGAAAATAAAAAGTAATAATAAAATCGAAAAACAAGATATTATATGAATAATAATAATAATAATACAAATATTTTTTGTCCAAAAAAAACATGCAATTTTGTCTCATATCTAATATTCCGGTGGATTCGAATTATAACACGAATATTCACTTAGCACTATCACTTAAAAGAATAATTTCAAGGTATATAAACTATATATTCTCGAAAATATTAATTAATCATATGTATTTTATCACCTAATTATGAGCGTCATTAGGTGGAGAAATGACTTTGTATTATATTTGACTATAATTTACTTGGTGTGGCCACAACTTTTTAAAATATTTTTTAAAATTGATCTAAAAAGAGTTGTTAGAGACATAATAATGTATGGATTATATTGATGTAACAATTTTGATGATGTTATAAACGATCACATCTAAACTTTTTCCCACTCAATGTGTAATTGGTACATTGAAGTAATTTTTCATAAATTTGTTTTTCCTAGAACATGAAAAGTGAAATATTTTTCAAAATCAATCAATTAGAGTGCTTTTGATGAAATTTTGAGTACTAGAGTGATTAATAATGATGTTTAAGTGTTAGTTGAAATAATTAATATGAAGTAAAAATGTTATAGCTATGGAAAAAATAACTTCTTCACCCACAAGTAAGTAAG
Organism: Solanum paucissectum; assembly: GCA_029582445.1. NCBI lineage: Eukaryota > Viridiplantae > Streptophyta > Magnoliopsida > Solanales > Solanaceae > Solanum > Solanum paucissectum. The sequence goes on along the minus strand of JAJONZ010029084.1, from coordinate 9,344 downwards.
AGTAGGAGCGTATTCAGGATTTCAAGAAGGTGATGAAAAGGTGAATCTAAAATCTAAATTTGATCGATTTAACCTAATAGATAACTATATTTTGCATCGAAGATATTGAGATCGGTTGACCTCATTCGTATATCATTCGGTACTCGTAGTTTACCGTGCTAAAAAAATTAGAAATTTTTAAATCTCATAAATTTTAAATCCTGAATCAATCGGTCCGGCAAAACACACTCTAATGTCAAACCTAAAAGTGGAAAAGGTGAAAAGGAATATTGACTTAAGAGAAACTAAAGAGATAAATTATGACTGATGATGAAGGAGAACAAATAATTAGATAACGCGTTGTTTTGTACTAATATCAACTTTCTGGTAGTACTACTTTTAATCAATTTTCTTGCTTTTACCGACTAGGGTTGTGGTGAAATAGTAAGTATTTTTTTATTTTAGTTTCGGATTTGAATCTATCTGAATATAGAGTCATCTTATAAAGGGAGCTTACCTCTAAATATGGGACTTCTCGGTACGAACTCGGATTTAGTCGAACTTCAATATGAATACCGAACATCAGGTGGGAAACCAAATTTCTTGTCCCATAAAAGGAGCAGCCATTTTTTTCTTTTCATACAATAATATTTTCTTTCGAAAATGTATATTTTATCATCAAAGTATCCAAAAGATATCTATCTATCCATATATAAACTCCTTGTATGCAAGATATTATAATTATGAAAACATAAATCAAGTTACATGCTATAATACATAAAGATGACCTCATATAAATTTCTTACGCTGACGATATATATAAGTTTTTTTTTAAAAAAATAAAATGGAAAGTCAACGTAAAGATTATACAATGATGTTGGTTTTACATGTATCATGAAAATGATTTTTGTGCTTTTTTGGTTAAGGGAATTGTCTAAAGACTGCGCAAATGTTTATACATTATATTTCAATTCTATTGCATGAAGAAATAAATAAATAAATAAAAAGTATAACAAGAAGACTAGTGTATAGATGAGATAATGAAGGGTTTTTTTTAGCCTTTTTAGGATTTTGTGTTGGTCCCATGCATGAGGCATAATGATAAAAAGTGGCAAGTGGTTGGCTAATTAGTAGATATAGTATCAAAGCTTCAACAATAATGTCTTGGTTCTCATTTTGTGTTCAATGAACTACTTTACCTTACAATAATGTGGTGGAAAAAAGAGTGCTTGAAAATATCGGAGAAAAGTGAATAACGGTTAGTAATGTGTCTTGGTTAGATTGATGTGGAACATGTGATGAGTGGATCTTTGATGATTTGGGGCATGAACCAATGTGAATTGGGTGTGTAGTGGCCTAGTGGGGAGCTGTACTACTGTCAATTTTTCTTTTAAGTATCAGTCTTGCGATCATAGTACTCCCTCGAAACTCAAAAGTTGTGTTAGAAATATAGCTATTGGATTGGATCAACTTATTATAAAGGGGTATTGATTATCTCATTAATTAGCTTGTTCTCCTAAACTCTACCTATAATGTATATAAATATCATAGGTTTTTTTTTTTTACCATGATATCACGATTAGGGTTGACTATCCAAAAGAGATAAAAACGTTTTGCATCCTTTAAAGATATCTACGTTGTGGACAAAGAAAATTTATCTATTTTGTGAGAATTCCCCGTGACCGGTGGCACGAATCATGGTTGTTGCAGATCTACTTCTGCTAAGCAATGTAACACGAGTGCCAATTGACTCTCCTTGAACAAAGGTTCCTCAATGGTGTGGTTGGATATTGATAGGATTGTAGCTAGAGATCATCAAGTAAAAGCCATGAAATAGAAAATATCCCAATAGAAAACGATCCCCCCCCCCCCCTTTAATAGGCCTTCTCAATACACATTAATTCGAGTCTCAGATCCAGCTACCTGACACCGAGTGGGAAATCAAACATGCATGCATGTGTGCTACCGTTATCTATTTCATGAGTTGTGACTATACATATATGTGACCAACTTTGTTGTTGTCACTTATGTGTATCATTTTCAATAATCACGACACATTATTTATGTCCCTACTCCTTTCTTTCTTTTTCACATTCTTGTTGTTTTGTTAATCAATTTCACTAAATACCGCGGTTTATGTTCATACAAGAGTTTTGAGATATATATATATTACGTTACTTGAATGATAATTACACGTAACACTATTTAATAAACATTGATTACTAGGAAGTACTTAAGATATATATAACCAATTATAACATGTCTGATAGTAATATAATGCCGCTATCAATATTATTATATAACATAAAAATAGAATAGTTCAGAATAAACGAATTTTATCCCTAAAAGATAATGTGCCTTATCACATTGTCGGTATGTACGTTTTGCCAAACGATCGATCAATTTTATGTGACAACAATTTATATTCATTATCATCTATATATTTATATAATTATGTTACTTAAACGATGATTACATGTGACATTATTTAATAAATATTATGACAATATGTTAGTAGTAATAATATCTTTAATTTCCGCTGACCACTCTTAATGTATAACACTAAAATAAAATAGTTCAAAATAAGTGAATTTCGTCCTGGCTAATAGACAACATGCCTAATCACATCATATCATCGAAATGTTCGTTTTGCCAAAGGATCAATTTTATGTGACATAACAATCTATATTCTTAATTTATCATCTATTTATTTTTATACAATTACACTATTTAAACGATAACTATATATGACACTACTTAACAAACATTATTACAATATAATCAAATAATAGTATCTTTAATTTTCTACGAATCACTATCAATATATATAACACTTGAATAAAGTAGTTCAAAATAAGTGAATTTCGTCTCTGAGAGACAACATCAACATGCCCTATCACATTGTTGAGTACTTGTACATTTTGCCAAATGATCAAGTTTATGTGACATAACAATCTAAATTCTCTATCATCTATATATTTTTGTACAATTACGTTATTTAAACGATAGCTACATGTGACACTATTTAATTAAAAAACCAATATCTTATTACAATATATCTGATAATAATATCTTTAATTTTCTATGGATCACTATCAATATATATAACACTAAAATAAAGTAGTTCAGAATAAGTGAGTTTCCCATTGTTTAGGGAAAGAGCCAATTACATTTATTTATCTTATTGTTAGAATATGTACAATTTACCAAAGGATATTTTATGTAACTTAACAATCTACTGTATATATAGATATTCTTTACCATATATTATATGTATATTTGAAGAAAACAAAACAAAAACATAAAAAAAGGTATAATATGCTTTTAAGGAAAACAAGTCTGAAATTGTGTTATCGAATATATATAGGAATTGCAACAAAATCTTCTTTTCTTTTTTAACCAAAATATATGTCCAAACTATATCTTTGTCATTGATAGTTATGGGAGAATATTTGGATTTTAAATTATCAATAGAGTTGTAAACAAATTATAATACGCATTTGGGAAGCTGACAAAAAAATAGTGTGACATGTTTTTTTTATTACTGATTCGAGCTATTTCTCTTTCGATGATGAAGTTTATATGAAGTTTATCTCCCATCATATTACTAGTTGAGTTTGACTTATGTTATTTTGATCGAGGTCATATCTAGTATTCAGAATTTGGTGAAAAATAATCTCTTCCCCAAAAAAAATTTTTTTTTTTACTGACTTACAAAGAAAATATTTTGTTGCGAATGAACAAATTAATATTGAAAAATTGTCCATATGTAAAATCAAATTATTAATATGGCCTTTGGTTCCACTATAAAAAAATTCCAAATCATTTTCTTAATAAATAATAATTATCAAAATTATATGGTAAGATCGATAAATAAATTAAAAGATGATTTGACATTAAGCTATGTGAGTATAATTGCCAAAAATGATAAAATAGAAGGAAAGTGTACGCAACTCAATTATGATCCAATGAATGGCCGCCACGTAATCTGAAATTTGGCTAAGTGTAGACTGTAGAGTAACTTATTTGCACTTCATTATGTAACCGCGTCATCTATACGTATTAGGATAGAAAGTTAGTAGGCATAAAGTATTCAAAAATTTAAATTGATTGTTATTTGTCATAGTATTAGTTTTATTCATATAGATCTTCATGTGTACATGAAATTTCTATCATCATATGTTGTTTATTATATTTCGATCATCACATTATGATACTGTTATGAAAAAGACTTTTATTTGAGGTGAGTATATTATGTACACTTTAACGTTAATTTCACCCCATTATTCTTGTTTTAACATAATAATATAAACAAAATTATAGTTTTTAGCTCACATAATTTATTTTATCTTTAAGAAATTTAATTCTATTTTGATTTAGTAGCTATATTTATTCGTTGTATATGTTCACTCAATAGAACTATGTTCATGAATAAAGTCACAATTGTTACCAACTTGTATCAGTTGTATTTATTCGCTCTAATAGATATATTACTTGTAGTCTTCCGATCTAATTTTAGTTGTATTCATTTGGCTCTACATATCAAATTATTACCAACTTGTATCATTTGTATTCATTTATTCTATTTTGAGTTATATTCATTCATCCTAATGTATCAATTGTTACCGGCTTGTACATTTCTATTCATTTTCTCTATTTTACTTTTATATATTTGTATCAACTATGTAATTGTAAACAACGTGTATAGGTTGTATGCGTTCACTAAATTTCGTTATATTAAAACATACAATTACGATAATTTGTGTGCCCCCGTAACATTATTTTAATATATGACAATTGTATTTTATGCGATTTCAATACAATACACTAAAATACAATGATACAAATAGTTATTGTTCACTATATCTGTGACTCCATAGCAGAGAATAACAATAACATATATAATTGAGGAGGATTTATATGATTCAATAATTAACGAAAAGAATATTTAAGTACTATTATCTCGAGGTCGAGCCTTAGGTATGGAGAAAATCTTGTTGGAAGCATCATCCCTGAATGGGCCCTGCAGAAAATCGTATTTACTCTTTCTATTTCTAACCATCAGGGAGATTCATCCTAGATTATTCCAGCAAATAGCAGAATCGTGGCTAGAGAACTATACTAGTGACCTACCCAATTTATTGTAAAATTTTCGCGATCAATGATTGGACCATGCAAACTAGAAATGCTTTTTCTTGGCTAAAGAAAGAGATTACTCGATTCAGATTTAATCGGGATTCCAAACATCATATTAGAAAAAAAAGAAGAAAAAAACAAGAACAGTGATTTTGTTTATCCATTCTTTTTGCTTAATTCAAAAGTTTCCTATTTAAATATATGTGTGAGAAAAATTGCAAGTTGGTTGTAACAAGACATAGTTGGTTAATTAATAATTGACAAAACACGAGTGTATCAAATGTGGAAAAAGAACTATTACGTTTGAAAGGTAAAAAGTCACCAAAAAAACAAAGACAACAGGGAGTCAAAGGTTTGGGCATTCACATGGAACACATCAATTCAATATTTAGTAATCGCTTCGTTTTAATCTGTTTGTCATGCTTTATTTTAAGTCTGCTTAAAAAAAATTATTTTCTTGATAATTTTATAATTTTTAACTTTTCATATGACATGGTTAAGACCACAAGATCTGCATATTTTTAATTTAAAATTATAAGATTTAATTTATTTATTTTTACTTTTTAAACTCTGTGTCAAGTTAAAACGAAGACAAATAAATTAAAATAGAGAGAGTAATACAAAAAAAATAGTAATAAGATGTAATGTAATGCTTTAAATTCAATTACCCTTTAAGAGTATATTGGATATGAATTTGAATTAATTAAGTAATTTTGAATATATATGAAATGATTAAATAATTTTTTAAATTCAATTAGTAATACAATTGATGATCATCAAACATAGAAGTAGAAGAATATAGCATCCATTTTTCTCACCAGAATCATACTATACATATAAAATAAAATAAAATTACTAGACTAGACATTGACACAAATCTTTAAAGATTTGGATCAATTTATATTACAATTTCATTTTCCTTTCACTAAGAAATTAAATAATATTACATAAATTTTATTCGCGATTCTTTTTCTTAATACTATATATTTTACTCAAAATTTATCTGAGTACTCGATGAAATTTTCTAGAACCTGAGTTAGAACTGGCGAATCTATAGATATAGAGAGCGTTTTCCCCTTTAATCAACTCATGTCCATAGGGTCTCCCATGATCCAAAGTTATCATCTAAGTAATTCATAGGGGAATTTTCTAAAGATTGTTGTGGTGGTGATATTGTTTGTGGAGTAGATTGGCCCATTTCCATGCAAATTAGTGCCATGAGATTTGCTTGTTGGCATTGCATGTTGACAATTTCAGCTTGTGCCTTAGCCAATTGTGCTTGAAGATCACTAACTTGCTTTTGTAATTGGCAAATTGAACCTGCACAACCATATACTGGATCTCTTAGTCTTGCATTTGCTTCATATACCATGCTGCTTACAGCATCTGCCCTTTGAGATTCTGGTAATTCCTATAAAAAAGACAAGACAATATGCTAAGGGGTGATGTAGAGTTGTAGACAGTCTACCCTAATGCAAGTAGTGTGATGTATAGTTGTAGACAGTCTACCCTAATGCAAGTATTAGTGACTGTTTTCACGGCTTGAATGTGTGATGTATATAATTGCCAATTAAATCAAGTTGTAAAAACAACTATAGCTAGTGCTAGTAGTTAATTTTGAGAGAAATATATAGCAAGTAATATCCGTCACTAATTCTACGAGATATTTAGTGACAGATAACAGGTTAACGATGAATTTCACGAATAATTCTTGCTTCTGTAATAGTGAAGGATTTTGACCATTTTAACTCAAGAAGCCATAGATATTATTTGGTATAGATATGCTATGATGTAAACTTGAAAAATATAGATTATCTATCTTTCGGTTGATCGTCTATATGAATAATCATTGACTATATTTTTAAAAAAAAACTTATCATGTCATGTCAATATATTATGCAAATACAAATAACATGTATCAGAAGTTTTCTATATTTTTCTAAACGTATAAATCTTTAAAAGATTAAACCTCTTGGAAAAAAAAAGACTCAATAAATCCCCACCTTCCCGAGAAATAGAAAAATAAAATATAGAGACATGAAAAGAGGAGTAATTATATATATTGGAATGAAAAGAAAGAAAATACTTTATTCTAATAATTATAAAAATAAATAAAGTAGATTGATGTGGTTGTTGTTTCTCATTATTATAGTCAATAGAGAAATAAATTCCTTACACTAAGAAGGGCAATATGATTGAGATATTTCCTTGTCAATTTCTTATGTCAATTTCAACCATCAATTTTTAGCTAGGTATTGCTTTCCAAATTTGCAACTATATCCTACCTAAATACTACTTAACTCCAAATTTGTCTACATTTCATGCATATATTTTTGAAATTATAAAATAAAGTCTCATTAAATATTAAAATATTCCTAATTAATAACCACTACAAAATTAAAATAAATTATAATTAAAGTTTTTCTCAAACTAAAAACAAGAGAATTAGAAGCTTCCCTTATTTTAAAGGGATTCAATCATTTATGTATATCAATAAAAAATATTTTTATTCTACTTAAAAAATAAATATTAATATGAACTGAAAGGGGATTCAATTGAATTCCTTCCTAACAAAAATAAACTAAATACCCAAAAAGTAAGGCAAATATATACTTTGGGAGGTAATGTATTAATAACTGCGTGGACGAACCTAGTAACTTTGTTTAAATCATATAGTATTTGTACAAAAATATTTATTAAAAATGTATAAGTATTCAATTATGAACCTAGTAATTCGAGTTATTATGAATGGCTACTGATCAAAATACATAAACTTCAAATTCTGACTTTGACTCTTAAAGACGAGTACTAGTACTTCGAGTTATAAATTGCTATTCAGAATCATAAACTTTAAATACTGACGTACCATATATATCATCAATATTGATAAAGACTTATAATATATACCTGCAAAAACTTAATAATATTGCTAGCACCAAACACACGATGAGCCGTAGTGAACTTAATAGGATCATTTGGAGGAAAATAAGGTGCCAACACACATTTCTCAGCACAGCGCCGCCGTAATATTTTACAGGCAGCGCAAGGACTCACCACCACCACTGTCACTGACGGTGGTGGTGGTGAGTTAGGTGAGGATGAAGATGAAGGCGATACGGATCGAGATGAAGATGAAGATATGGTGGATTCCATTTTATTTTTTTAGGAGATTCAAATTTTTTGATCTTTGTAGAAATGTGTATAAAAGGAAAATAGTGTTTACTTGATGTGTTCTAAGATGGAGTGAACAAAGGGTATATTTATAAGCCAAAGGAGAAAAATAAGTGGGAGTGTGATGATGTCATAAATAATAAAATGACGTCACTACCCTTTTGGTCTTTGTTTTTTTTTTTTTTTTTATATCTTTCATTTATTTGGTATTATTATGATAATTTGAGACTAATGAAACAGTTAAAATTCATGTCATCAATTTTTATTTATTTTGGACTGAGGCATCGTTGTTGTTTGTTTGTTTTTCTTTTAATCTATAAGCTTTTTGATCGGAGAGGAAATTTTAATAGTTCAGTTAGCTATATAAACTTTAATTTATTGGCAAGAGTTTGATTTTCTATCTTGTAATTTTTTACCTAGTTTTTATTTTGTTGTTGATTGTGGCGATCTTCTGTATTCACTAGTACTAGTAAATACTCCGTCCATCTCAAATTAATTACCTGGCATGCACGTTTATTAAGAAATTTTTAATAAGAATGAGATTTTAATTATTTTATCTTTATTTATGTCTTAAAATGTACTTCTACTGTTCATTTTTACTTGTCCACGATTTCAAACTCATCACTTTTAATAGGGGTGTACATGACCGGGTTGGTTCGGGTTTTTCAAATATCAAACCAAACCATTTGTGTAAAAAATTTAAATTTATAAACCAAACTAATAAAATTTGGATTTTTTCAGGTTTTTCAAATACCAAACCAAACCATTGAGTCGAATTTTTAAATTTATAAATCAAACCAAACTAATAAACCTCGGATTTTTTCAGATTTTTGGATTTTTTCGGTAAAGTTTGCATACAAACATATAATTAACTTGTGCTCCAAATATTCTTTAGTCCAACCAAAATACAATTATCTAAGGTGTTTCTTAAGAAAATAACACAAAATATGAGATGAGTATTGATTACACTAAAATATTCAATAAAAAATAATAATGAAATCATCATATAAAATAAATATTGCAAAGTCATAATGAAAATGACCATAATTTAAAAGTAC